>JASTWO010000979.1:0-30039 GCA_030770215.1 Temnothorax americanus
TTTTTTAATTAATAATAAATTCTAAAAACGTTTCATAAAGATTTAAAAAAATAATCATTTAAGTGGCACATAAACTGTTTTTTTTTTCAAAAATTTTCATTTTTAAATATATGCGCGCTATTATTTAATTGTAAAACGACGTCTCAGAAAATAATAAACGCGAGATTGGTGCTTACAGTCCTGAAAATACAGATCTAAATCTCATCTTGAGCATGGATTTAACTTTAACACGATCTTGCCGAATGCAGGAGCGCCAAACTGAAATTGAAACCACGGGTTTCCGATAAATTGCTGCGAAAAGGAAGCAGCGTCGTGTTGTAACGAGGTGTTCCAAGCGCAACGTAACGAGATATTGTTGTCACGTTTGTCCCCAAAACTCCGGTAAATTGAACCCCCGTTTCTCTTTCAGGGTTCTGCCGCGACACCGCCATTGAAAAAAATATATGCACTTTTTTTATCGTCGTCGCGTCGTTGCAATTCCACATGTGTATACGTCCCTAGGGAATAAGTATGTGAAATATGGAGCTTCCTCGGTCCATCCGATCACGCGGCTATCCGTTCCGTCGTAACGCGACGTTCCTCTTCGCATATGAAATACCAGGTGCACCTGCCTTTTTTTGTTTAACGTTGGCGGACGAACCGCATGCGCACTCAAAATATTGCTGGAATTTCGAGTTAGAGTTCGATTTATTACTCGAGTAACTTCGACTTGAAAATGTCCAAGCCATCTATATATACATATATGCATAAACTAGAATGTCTATCTATATGTTCTATTATCTTCTAAATCTCGTTCTGAACCCTTTGACCGATATAGACCACATTTGCATAGTTATTCTCCAGACTTCTGCGGAAAATAGGCTATCATGAAACCTGAATACCTTACACACACATACACACACACACACACACACACACACATCTCCTTCTCTCCAATACTGCACATGTTCTATATATAAAAAAGGCATGGATAAATGCCGATTCTTGCTGCGCGGATATTGGACAATCGCTGGCATAATGTTAAAGCTAACGCTCTGTAGAGTAGCTGGATAGCTGAAGTTAGTTGCATATAAATTCGATATGAAGAGCGCGCGTGCGCGCACAATAAAAGAAATCTATTTCAAAGAACTTTAATTCTGCTATTTTATCCAGCATCTCATAAAAGAAAATCTTTATATAATATAATTAAGTAGTTGTTTTTCAAATTCGTCCCGCTAACAAAAAATTATGCCAGAAATGCTGAAAGTTACTAATTTTTTTCTCTGATCTTAATTTTTCGGTAATGATTCGAACATGCAAATTATATCCTAAAAACATCTTCTTGGCGTTTGTAATTCTTCAGTATTGAAATATTCGTAAGATGTGTCAGACCGACTGCTTGTTCGAATAAAAATCTTTATATTATATCGCTTATGCAAAGAGTTTCCTTATGCTTTTCCTCTTATCTTATATAAGACTATACGCGTTACGAGTAATTTATGGGGTTTCGAGGGGCTTTGATCGCTTTTAAAAGGAATAAAAGATACTGCTACTTCTTTCGAAAAAGATGTTCCTTATGGGACGCTATAGATTTCAGGTTAGGACAAAAATTTGCATAATACGCTGTCGGGTTTCAGGACCGATTCGCAAGTGATTGGCCATATAAGCCCTGGGCTCCGTAAAGCGCATATGCGCGTATTTATCTACAGTATACGTAACGCTTACTATAAAAAATGCGCGCATATGCGCTTTATGGAACCCAGGAAAGGTCTCGATTAGACGATTGGATAGGAAGATTTTAATGTTTTTTCGGAATAGGCGACGCAATGCTGCTTGCAGTGAATATTTATATATAAATCGAGATTTAATTTCTCCTATAGAAATCTCAAATTTTTAAATCATATTTTTAATTTTTTATCTTTTATACATTTTTTATCAGAATACATAAAACTTTCTATAAGCGATACCGCAATATCGCTACTAATATGGAAACATTTTAGTGAAAAATATACTATGCGAAGTAATGAATGAATGATGAGCGAATGTCGTGATATTTTGTCGCAAATCTGACATTCGCTTAAAATATTATCGGCTTTCATCTCGAGCACGAATCGCTAACGATTCATTATTATTTACGAGAATTGTGACATCGAATTTGCCGCCACGAATGTAATGAATAATTAACGCGCAATCGAATAAGTATCTCAAGGGCACTTGGCGTTTCGCGCGTGAAAGAATTTATTAATTAATTAATTTACATAATTCCACAAAGTATGTTCGGCTTATCGAGCAGCAGATCAGCCTTAACTATTTGAAGAAAGTCGTAGAGGTGTAATATAATTGTTCTACAAAAAAAGCTTTTCCACTTTTCAGTTGTCTATTTTCT
This sequence comes from Temnothorax americanus, assembly GCA_030770215.1. Classification (NCBI taxonomy): domain Eukaryota; kingdom Metazoa; phylum Arthropoda; class Insecta; order Hymenoptera; family Formicidae; genus Temnothorax; species Temnothorax americanus. Next base: position 2,366 of record JASTWO010000979.1, read on the forward strand.
TAATAATTACATCGAAGAATAAGTGAAATGTTGTGCAACAAATAAAACAAATATCAGTATTTTTTATGCATGGAATAACTTAATTGCTTTTTTAAAATTCTGCATAAACTTCTCGCAGAAAAGAGTTTTTTCTCAGAGATATTTTGAAGTCACTAAATCAGTAAGCAATAATTTGATTAAAAAGCCGTTTTTCATTTACGGCAGTGAAATGCAGCATACGTGTTAATTACAAAAAAGACGTAATTAAAAAACAACTAGAGTTACCCAATAAGAGAAGCAAGAGAACAGCGTGCAAAAACATGTTTTTTTTTTTAACTTTTTTCCTACTGTATCGTGCGTAATACGCGCGTTACTCTTTCTTTTAAACATCCCTCCAGAACTTTTACAAATACATCTCATGGCCACGCGCGGTGCTAATTTATTAAATTCATTATTTTCTACTTTAACATCTTTTATAATGTGACTTTTTATACTACTACAAAGTTGTAGTAGTACAAAAATTACGGTGAAATACTCTTGCGCGTTGTATTAGCCGTGCAAATATATCAAACATATATATACACTCTATTGTTCATATCTTGTTCATATTCTTGAAATGATAAAAAAAAACTATCTAAATGAAAATTTATGATTTGCTAAGTTTCTCAAGTTTAACCGTTGCCCTAATGATAGAAACATTATAAATACGTTACACAAATAAATAAGTAGGAACATTGTTTTCCTACTAATTTTTTAATAATATAACAGACTTTTTATAATTGTAGCAATATTTCAACATCAAATTAAGGTAAAGGTACCAATACCCGGACATGTACCTATATCCGGACACCTTTGTTATTTATAAGTATAACGCGAATTAAAATCAAAGATAAAAGTATTTTTTCTTGCAGTTTGAAACTTCAGTTATAATATCCAAACGTTTATTTTCATAAATTTATATTTTTTTAAAGGTATCCAGACACAGATACGTGTCCAGGTATTGGTACATTTCCTAAAGTGTCCGGGTATTGGTTAATAAAATCAAGAGAGAGAAAATAATGTGTTCAGGCAAATTTTTCCGCGCAAAAGTCATAATGTCATTTTATGACGAGCATAAAGAATATGAAATCTGCTAATTATACGAACAAATTAGTAATAGCGGAGTAAATGCAAATGAAAATTGTTCGATGAGGCAGACATGCATATTCAACTAGATTATATAGCTGCGTTACTGCGCTCGTATCCAGGCAATATCAAAAAGTGGAACGGTACACATGTATACTTCAAAAATACCAGCAACGTCGACGTCTATTTTGATGATTGACGGTTATACCTTTTGTCATATTTATATAGCTCGATCAAGTTTTATACAGCTCGAAGAGTTAATAAAATTCGAATTCGTATCTGACAAAGTAATACCCGCCTCCGTGACGACCCCATAAAGATCCTTATCTCCCACATTGTGGCTATCACCGCGGTCACAGGAGACGGGAATCAATCGAGATGGCCGTATCCTCTGCCAAAGGTTTCTTCTGCCGTTCTATCCTATTCCTTCAGTTATCTTTAATTTACATTCGCCACTGAATTAGGTATAATCGAATGAATCGATTACACGCGACAGCGTGTAAGGATTCATAAGGATGGATTCTTACTTTCTCACAGATAAATTTATAGCTTTAGTTAGATCGCGTATAGACTATGAATTGACGCTACTGTAAGCTCTGACATTTATACATCCGTTATCTGCCCCTTAAGTTTAATGTTTAATGTTCGATTGTCGTCGCGCGCAGAAATCAGGATAGTGTAATATTTATATGTCATCATATAAAATAAAATAATAAATGAGAATTCAATGATGTATTGTCATTGATTATAAAGTTCATCTTTGCTCTACTTTGATATCTTTTTACTTATCTGATTCTAACATGCATTTTTAACATCAGTTTTTTCTTCTGAAAATTGCGAAAATACATCTTCAAATCTGTCACTTGATTTACTTAATATTTAATTCGAAACTTTTCCTTCAAAAATTTATTTCTAGTTCGCAAATCCTGCTTATAAGAATTGGTTTTAAATTTGGGCTTTTCCTCTGGGAGAATTTTATATTCAAACTCGATTATCGTAAGCTCGATTTTCCGAGTAGAAATAAAATTTTACATGTCTTAAGCTCTAAAAATCGAGAAGAGACAAATACGAAACTCATAGAACAGATCTAAGTTAAAAAAAAAAAGAATTATTCCAAATTTGTTTCTGATGGAATTATGTTAGGGAAATAAATTCAGCATGACGAATATATTTATCACGTTCGCTCGCGATATGTTATTTCATGCAATTTCCCTAGATTTAAATATTGAAGAGCGACAAACTTGTTCATTATATTTACTATGTACATACTATGTCACATTGTCGCATCCATATTTTCTGACTTCGCCGACGGAATGTCATTTGTATCGCGATGATAAAACGGCGTGTATCCTGTGCACGGAGTTGCAGGCGCCGGTGTACTGTAAAGCCTCAATTTCTTTTTGTGGGACATTGCGAGAGATGAGTCCGTCATACGCAATATCCCGTTGCGAAGGAATCGACGGCGAAGGACGAGGAAAATGTAAGCTTGCAGAGGTTTCTCGATAGAAGACGGAAGGCGAAAGGCGTGAGGCGCGGGGAAAGGAAAATACACGCGCACGTACACACTCGGCTTCGCCGCCCTGCCGATCAATAGCTACAGGTGGCAGCCATTTCCTAGCCAACGTTAGCACTTGGCCTCTCCTCTCTCTCTCTCTCTCTCTCTCTCTCTCTCTCTCTCTCTCTCAATTCCTCCCTCTCCTCTTCTCTCTCTCTCTCTCTCTCTTTCTCTCTTTCTGTGTCTATCTTTCAACATTATCCTTGCGAGATCACCCACGTTATTACTAACAACGGTGGACAGTGCGAATAAACTTGGCCGAATACGAAGCGAACAACTAATTGTAAGAGTGTGAAAACATTGTCGTCTCTACAATTTAGGTGAGAAGAACATGCAGGGTTGTGTTTAAAGTAAGCATGTTCTCGGAGACTACATTGTAATGAACTATCAACATATAGAGAAGTGCGAATTGGCGCGTGGATTATGGAACAAACTCTCCCTTACATAATTATTTTGCAATGTTAATTGTTGCATTATGGAATATGATCTTTCTATCTCTCTTCTATTTTCTGCGCTTAATCTTAAGCTATCCAGTCCTTTGTAAATTTTTAATAGTGTGAGCAAAAAAATTATTTTTGCAAGCAAGAAATAGCAAAAAAAAAAATAGCAAATAATTTTGGTATCAGTTAACTTTTTGCTTTGACGTATGTATATGTTTTTTTTTTTACAATGGCTGGACAGCTTAATCTTTAAGCTATTCAGCCCTTCGTAATTTTTTAATAGCTGGAGCAAAAAAAACTTCAAAGCAAAAAAATAGCAAATAATTAGCAAATTAATTCCATATAAAATTTTTTGTGTTCTAATAATTTGGCTTAGATAGCTTATTATACCTGCGAAGGTACTGAAGCGTATACTAATTCGAGATTCTCGACTCGATTGACTTCCAAGCTCGTATCTCGCAGCGCGATTACAAAACGCACGTGTCCCAGCTGCAGCAGCCTATCCACCTCCGTATATGTACACGCGCGTCGCTTCTCCGCATTATTTCTCGCGCGTCACTGGAAATAGCGCTAAATCGCGGAAACGCGGGCCCTTCGAGATCGAGTTTATCTCGAGGCTTGATTGCGACGCGGAACGAGCTTTGATTGGGCCGCCGGGCCGCCGGCAGTCAGTCAGTCGGGCAGCTTTTAATCAAGTCGATCGATCACGCGACGCGCACAAAAGCTCAGCTCCTTCCGTTTCTTGTAAAAGACGGGAAGCAAGTCACCTCGGGTAACGGCGAACGGGATTAATAAAGGAGCTAATGAACAATGCTGCTGCGTGCCCGGATAAGGAGCGGAGCTTACAAACTCTATCGAGTTTCGGATGCACGCGCGCCGTTTTAGTGATCGGAAGATTGACGAGGGAAAATTGAACAAATCTGCTTAACAGCGATTTCATCATGGATTATGATTCGCTATCAATTGAGCAGTAAATCATTGCTATATCGAGAAGATTGCATTGTACTACAATTTAGTTTTTGAAAGAAAAACTTGCTACGATTTTCGGAGTAAAGATTTTTTTATCGTTTAAAATATTTTATCGTAAAAAAAATCGAATAAAATTGCCAGCCAATGTCGTTTGCGTTTTCATGAAATAAATAAATTTTCACAGCCGCAGTTGATATCCGGAATCGCCTTTTTCTTCAGGAAATAAAAAGGAACGGTTCTCGACTCGAAGTACCGATATGCGCAAGCCGCGATATCGATTAAAACGCATAGGTATATTGCGATCCATTTCCGTCGGCTTAATTAGAACGGCCACGAGGCCGCCGGAATAAGTCCGTTCCGCCTGTACGTGTATATGTAAATCGGTTGAATTTCCAGCAATATATGCAGCGGAATGCATAGGGCTGATTTTATACCGCAAGCCTCGACCCGAATATTGGTGTTCCGGTCCGATAATAATTAAGGGCTTGTTGGTGCGATCCGATGGACGATATCATGAATTAAACGTTATCGTTCATCACTTCATTCACTTACTGATAATCTCCGTACATCGCGGCTTATCCGTTTTTCGGATTTATATTGTAATAATTTAATTACAAACCTTATGGTGCGCTTATTCCGTTCAATGAAGCTTTATAATTAACTGATACAAACGTGGAACAAATCTTCTCTCTCTGATCATTTCTTTTCCAATTTTCAAATGCAGTATTTTACGCATAATTTCCATATATATATATATATATATTATATGTACTATGTATATTAAAGCCATATATATTAAAAGCGTATAGCAAAATTAGCAATTAATATTTCTAATTAAATCTTGAAATAAGAAAAAATGTAAGCAATTTACAAATGTTTAATATACAAGAAAGATTTTTATCAAAAATTCTTCAGAAGCAAGAAATATAAGTTTAATATGTATATTTCCTTCAATTTGCTTTCTGTATATAAGATTATTTATTTGCTTTAAAAAAGTGGAAAAAGATGTAATTATTTTTTAAATTCCTAAATTCTTTCCTAAAGATGTCAATAGCTCGATATCCTGAACAGGGATAACCCGAAAATAATACTACATGCTTTTGTGTATCATGGTCACATTATTGGCTGGCAATGCATTTTGGCAACATATCGATATCGATATCGTCAACTCACCAAAGTCTTTTCTCCGACCAAAGAATATACGGTTCCTACATTGTTTAAGAACTCGAAGAGATCATTGTTACATCAAACAACTTCCTAAATTCTCACTTCACTTATTTGCGGAGTGGAATACTTGAAGCGGGGTAGAATACGATTTAAGATGTTTATTTACCGGGGGATAAATTTCCGCATTCGGGTCACGTACAACTATCTAGCTCTTGTTTTCTGAAGTCGCGATATGTTTATACAAAGTCAAAGAGAGGGAAATTCAGCGATAAACGGGGAAATATATCACAAACTTGGAATAAATCAGTGTAACTTCAGTGGTGAATAAATCTTTTATTTTCCTCAACAACCTTTCTTTTTCCGTAAAAACTGAGCGTTAGTACGATTCAGTTTTGAACGCGTTTGACCGTTTACGTGAAAATTTTTATTTCTCAAAATTTTACCTTGTTCGCGAAAGACAATTTTTTTTTCGATCGCTCAGTTCTTAATCCTTCTCTCGATGTGTATATAGGAAATGCTTGAGTGCTGCAGCTATTTAAAGTCATCATTAATAATTATCCGTCCTTAGGCACGACACTTTAATACCTGACAGCTTCATTAGCGAACTCTGTTATGGATGACCCTGTCGTAAAAGTTTAGCATCCTTCTCGTTATCCCTTTAATGGACTATACGCTCGTTGCCTTTACGATCTGTTCGACGTTGCTGGCAACAATAACGAATTGCCGTCACAAAATTGGTTTCAACGCGATTTGTTTTCCCTTGTGGCAAATGTAATATTGTTTGTCTTCTAAATATTTTAAATCAATTACATAATATGACGTGCGATTAAAACCTCGTTAAATATCCTCGAAGAAATAATAAATTGCAGATTATAATACTTTTATTAAATATATCTACATATCTTTCTAAAAAAAAAATTATATCGCTAGAGAGAACTTTATGGGGCCGGAGAATGGTATTATCTCTATATCTCGGTTTCAATTTATATCAGTGAAATTAATAACGTTCAACTAGCTAATTTCGTTGGGCGCGATTTAATTATCAGATCTTAATAGGCGGTTTGCCATGCATTAAATCGCGAAATCGGACATCAATAATCCTTTACAGTATAAAAGTATTAATAGTAGTCAAATATTAGACTCGTCAAAACTTATCGATGAGTTTTGTGAGATTTACTAAGATAATGCATATTAAAATAATATAAAAACTATTAATTTTAGAAAACTAATAATTTTGTATTATTTTTTTTATTTTACTTATTAATTCAAAAAAATTATTGAAATAAATACTTGGATTTCGAGAAAATCGTTTAAGAATCATAACAATTTTGCTATTATAGCAAATTTTTGAGCATGAGTTAATATTTTATTTTTAATAGAGATCAATTTTCTTTAATAATAATTTATTTAACTTGTTTGCTCATGCATCAAAAGATTAAACACAAAAGTACTCATTTCTGCAAAATCAAAGCCCCGATATATATTGTCAGATTGAAAATAAAACTATAATAAATTCTTGTTAGACTCTTATTAGACATAACAAGAGTCTAACAAGAGTTACATTTTGCTGCTGATTGGCACGTAGGATATTTCACTGTGCATCCATTTGTTATAGCCGACGTAAACAAAGACTGATGAATCTCCATCAATTATCAGTGACACTTGTTGTGCGTATGAAGCAAAATTACAACAAATTTGTTCAATTAATTTTGTAATAAAAGCACAATGCATTTGTCGTGTTAATTAATTAAATATAATTTAAACTTTTAGTTCTAACATAATCCAATTAATCGCAACGCTGCAGTTAACATCGTGGAAGGATTTTAACGCTCTTTGCTCCCGACACTGCTTTCGTGTTTTTCATTTACGTTTAGTGAAACTTATTATACCTCATCGAATTAATTTAATTTCTTCATGCGGTAATCATATGTAACTGAGGAAGAAATTTTCGAACTAATCTCCAGAAAAAGGAGGGGAAAAGGTAAATCCCGCAAAGTGGTGGCGTATAACGAGATCTCGCGGGAGTGGAAGTCATCAGACGTTTTTCTTGGAAAGTCGCTTGGAGAAATTTGCGCCGTTTAGAGAACCGCGAAAATTATTCGGCCAAGACTCGGAACGTCGCACTTTTTTTACATTTTCTTGCGAGTAAAGTCTGAAAATCCCTGATGCACTTATATTCGCGTAAAATCTCTCGCTTCGGTACGTTTTGCACCCTCTTCGAGCACGCACCGTCGTCGTGGAGAGAAACGCGCTTATTCTATTTAGGAAAAAATAAATCAAGAATTACTTGCCCGGAGTCCAATCATTATTGCACCTCTGTGGCACGTCATGGCGGCGGGGCGTCTAGCGTCGCGGCCGTTTTGCCTGTTGAATAAAAAATGAGAGGGAACGAAGCACGAGGTGGAACGGCGCGCGTTGTTGTGGAAGGCGGTCGTGCCCGTGAGAAATTGGATTAATTCTGTATATACAAGCGAGGCAGTGCGCGCCTCCACCATCGTCGTCCAACGGCATCCGCAAAGCACAATACTCTAGCTAATGACATCATCAGAATTTACGCACTACGAATTAAAAGAGCTATACACACACATTAAGGTTTTCCATACATTAAAATCAGGCGCAAATGTAAAATACGTCACGGTAAATATTTGCATATTAAATGATTTTTTCTTCGCATTTGTTATTACGTATTTCACGGATAGACAAGGTTGATTTATATCTTGATTTTCAGACCGATGAATATATTTTCTCGATACAAAAATAATCTAAATAATATAAATCTTTTTAAATTTTTCGTCTAGTACCTGATATGAAAGCATAAAAAATATGTATTAAAATTAAAATATTAATCGGAGGGAATGATTTCAATCTCGTACTGTTTTACGTAAAAATACAAGGCTTTAATTTTTATATATATCGTTATTAATTACAGCAATGTTTCCTTATATGTCCTATCAAAGACGGCTGATTAAATCTGTTCACTATATGGATGACGCTTCGATTCTGTGAGACAACAGACGCGATATCGGCGACATAGTACGCTTGGCAGCTCGTGCTGCCAGATCGCCACGTAACAAACCGATGCGCACACACGCGCGACATGCTTACAGGGATGAAATCTGATATGGGATAATAGGTTCGAATCCGCTCGCGCGCACAGGCAGAGACGCGCGCACGTATGTACGTACAGTACCCGGGGGGGCGGGGGGCGGCACTCGTTCGCGAAATTATAATATTGTACCTATGTCACGGTGTAATGTTGTAAATGCGCAGCGAGGCGCGAGACGTATCCGGCGCATTTCCTCCTGTACATCAAGGGGGGTTTTTTTGCGTGCGACAGAAATTTCCGCTCGACCGAGATATAGAAGCTTCGACTCGAGAGAGATATTAGTTTTGTGATTTTTATCGAGCGCGCATTACGCTACCGTAAGATAGAATAAGTGGAATATCGCGGATTAGAATTTATGTGTACATGCTGCATCATGAATCGCATTGACATAGTAACGTTACGGTATTGCGCGATGCATTATTTTTGTATGCGATACAAATTTATTTTGGTTCCAAACAAAGACCGAGAATTTCAAACGTAAATATTAATTTTAATCTCAAAAAAAGGTCGCGTTTATTTGTAATTTCCATTACTGTTACTACTGTTGCATTTACGGAACATACACGCACAGCATAATATTTTCTTCGATCACTTTACAATCGCAATCAAACGGTTATCAAAATTATATTTAAAAGAAACATCTGATTCGAACTAATCTATATTTGTGGTATCGAAGAGACGAAATTTATTTAATTCAATGACTTTTGTAACGAAAGTGAGAGTGTTCTATTCGTTCTTTGTCAAGAACGGAAATTTTACTTTTCAACGAGAAGAAAATCGAATAACACATCGTTGACGGACGTGGCTAGATTGATTAGATTCATTTGTTATAGTCACGCTTTCTCGGACAGGCGAGTTTTAGGCTATTTGGGAATTTATCTTCTCCTGATGTGCTCCAAGTTCGGTTGACAAGAGACCAAAGTCGGTGACGCTAAAGATCACTCCGCGGAACTCTATTTCGAGTTGACACGGTTGGAGGATCGATCGCCACTAACTTGATGTACTATTTACGAAATTTTCGAATGGTGAGCACGTACGGCGGAAAATAAGGTCACGTGAAAAATAACGAATTGTTACGAAGTGACAATGAATATATTGCGCAGAAGAATCTGCTTCTTCGCAAATAGCTCGATAAAATAGATCACAGGCCAGTGTCATTCCAGCTTTAATACAATTATTTATCGGATTCATCAAAATAAAATATTAAAAATATAAACATTGTTACACTTGACAATATAGGTATTTTAAAGAACTTAATATTTTGAAAATAAATCTTTTATGCATATTTTATATAATGTATTTTATAAATGATATATTTTATACGCAAATTATGTATGATAACAAATAAATTATTAATATTCAATATTTAAGTATTAATTGCATAATATTTTATTATGTAACACGTGCATGGAAAGTGGCCCATTGCGCACGCTACGCGTGCGTGATAGACCACTTTCCACGCACTTGCAACATAAAATAGGGTGTGCAAGTCGTGCGTGAAGATGAAAATTCCCGGATGCGGAGTTGACGCACGAGCCGAAGGCATCCGGGAATTTTCATCTTACAGCACTTATTGTTGCACAAATAACTATTTTTATTACTCTTTACTTCACAAACACGTAACAATCTTTTATATATATATATATATATATATATTAAATTTTATATTAAATATATAAAAATAGAAATTACAAATTTCATGATAATAAATTGAAAACCGTACTGATTTATGTTTGTAATTTATATTTATTATTATTTCTCTCTCTCTCTCTCTCTCTCTCTCTCTATATATATATATATATATATATATATATATATATATATATAGATCTCTCTTAACACGTTTTGTGTCGGACTAATTTTACGTGATTTCCTCTACATGCTGCGTGTGGCTTGCCGGTGATCCACGCAGTATGTTCATTATAATTGTTAAAAATAAATTGTTTTATACTGATTATAAAACTAAAAAAATTATTATAAAAAAAGCTTAATGGTGCAAAATGCAGTAAAAAAAACAAAGCAAATATTTTTATTAAATATTTATTTAATATTAATATTTAATATATATGAAAGTACTTATTAATAATCAAAATATCAAACAATCTGGATGGAAAGTCTATAAGTGTGGGACACCGATAACTCACACGGCACGGACCGTGTTAAATAGTAATCGAAGTGCATACGCACTTGATTGATTCTTATCAGCGTAATCATATAGCGAATACTTGCTCGTCATTTATATCTATATAGAAGTCATGGGATGACATTGGAAGGATTTACGCCCAGAGTTTAGTTTCCTCTGAAAAGTCGTGGGCAAACACAGGCAGGGATATTCCTGGAATAAAGCCCCGGAAGCTCTAGCGTGCACTTAAATTCAACGAAGGGTAGACATAGAAGCGCTGACAAGTGGAAGAGCGTCCTATCTGATCGGCCGCAACAAGTAGAAGCGGCTAGCGCGTGATCAGCCGACAAGTAGTAACAGCTAAAACTATCACCCACGGAGATCTGCTTATTCGGGGTCAGGACCAACAAAAGACCATCAGCAAAAAAGTTATCGTAGCGTCGCTATTGACACAAATAGGTACTAAATTAAATTAAGATCTTAAATTGTTTAAAGAATAAAATTAAAATCACGTTACTATTTTCTTGCTTGCGAAGCATGAAATTTACTGTTAGTCGAGCCTCTGGTAATGATATATTCATGGCTGTTAATTGTAATATACGACACAATAGCATTGTGCCGTATATATTGATAATTAAATTTGCGATTAATTTACTTCCGATTTATATGTAATTTTCAAGTTTAAGTTTACTCCATCTATAATAAACACGTAAATCGCGAAATATTGCTGTTTACCGTATTCAAATTTATCATGTTGAGAATACACAATTTGTCATATTTATCTAACGATAATGGAACATATTACACGTATTCGTTCTAATACGTATTACTAGCGTTTCAACAACAACGCCATGGTGTGTACGAGAAACCGGCAGAGCGAAACTCGCAAATCCTATATGTGGGAGCAAAATGCATATACAATAACGTAGAACGATGGCGGTCTCCGGCTAAGCGCGGTATTAAAGTATACAGTGAGCTCAACAAGTAGCCGCACTGGGACAAACATCGTTTTATGGGGAGGATGAAACTAGGGGTTGCTTTGTAACCACGATCGTTATAATCCCCTACGTACAAATGAGGCCTGGATACGTGTATTATCGATCTTTCCAACGCCAACGTAGCAATTTATCAAGACGTAAGAAAGAATAGAATAAAAAAAAATAATCGCAGAAGATAGGCGAAGTTGTCTGTTGTTTGTTTTTGTTCTTACACTGAAAAAAAAATTTGTTAATCCCAACAAATATTTAGTCCGATACGTTCAACTAAACATTTTAGTTAGTTAACTAAACATTAGTTGAATTAATTAATTCTTGATTGAAATAAATAAATTGTTAAAACAGCTAATGTTTAGTTAATTAACTAAAATGTTTAGTTGAACGTATCGGACTAAATATTTTTTCGGATTAACCTTTTTTTTCTCAGTATAGGAAAAACCGAGTATAATATGAAAACAAATGGAAGTCGGTCAAAAATCCTTTTTCTTTTATTTCTTCCGTGAGATAAGTTTAACCGTTAAAACTAAATACGTAATTAATTATAAATTTGTGATCATAACTTAATTATTGACGCATTAAACGTTACAAAAGCTTATAGGATATTAATTAATTTGTGAAACTAAAAGGCTTACGCATATATAACTTCAACATAATTATCTATAAGACTTTAACATTGAAGCTTTATTTGTGACACCTACGAACTACATTAATATTTCTGTTATGTTATAAAATTTGTTGGAAAAAATACCCAATTTTTCTATTTTTCATGACCTTAGTTAACGTTTCCGGTTGGACTGTGGGCTTATTCGATATTCGAAAACGTAATGCGGGAGAGCCAAAAGCGCAATTGGCGAATTCCATCGCTATTTATTGCTTATGGATAAATGTCCTTCTTACAATTAAACGAATTTTTGTCTGGCAAGCGGATCGAATCGCACATGTAAGAAACAAAATATATTTCTTGCATTATTCTGTATACGCTAACGTTGAACGGGAATATGGAGGAGTTTCGTATAACAAAGCAAGTATCTAGAGAACTTTGGGTCGGCAAGTAATTTCAATAAAAAAAAGTAACATGACACGCTTTACACGACAGACGTAAACAAATGTGCAGTACAGTATTAAAACAGTTATTACAACCCGGTAAGACTGAATTAGTAATAATTAAATTCGTTACACCATTTAGTTTAAATATTTCTCATAAATCAAGGAGGACGAATTTTAAAACAAATTGCAACATTGTTTTGAGCGACGGATTTAATTAACAACCTTTATTGCTATACGTTGGCGCTTATGCCAACGTGATCGCTCAAAGGGTTAAAAGCGTGGCGAAATTATTGTCCGCGTTGTTACGGAAACCGGATACGCGCGTTTTCGAGTAACGACGACGATATAATTTGAACGTGTATGTTCCGCGCGGAATTTCGTGCATATTATAAAAAAAACGTTAAACCGCCAGAATGTCGCGTATTCGGAAGCAGCGCACCGTGGCCGCATTGAGTCGCAACCTAACACATCTAGTTTTATGACTTCTTTCGATTTGCCAGTTTTGACTTTACCGTGGACAATATCATTTCAGCTGCATGTGTATAATATTTTAGGCGACAAAAAGTGGGTCGTTCGAAAAGTATGCGTTGGTAAAAATTATCGATCCAATGCATATTGACGAACTTAATAAATATAAGCGGTATAAAACGGCAGTAATTTTGGAATACATATCGTAAGGAATTGTTCGAGAAAGAAACTGTATAGTAAAATCAAAAAATTTAAAATTTTCTAAACTTAGAACGCATATACTCTTCATCTCATATTTAACGGCGAGATACTGCCGTCTCTGTATCGTTTTATTTCCCTCATGCGAAGATCGTACATTATTTCAGGTTGAATATCCAGACTGCCGTATTTTATGTTAAATGTAGGATGCATGAATATTCGCTTCAATATTCCAGGCATTATATCGCATACATTTTTTAAACAGGAATAACTTCTTTGTTCTATTGTATCTAAAACAAGCATTTAAAACGGACGCGGCTGCAGCCTTGTCCTCGTGTCCTTGTCCCATCGATCATGGTGGACTCGTTCTTTGTATTCCGAGCATATGTAGATAAGCACGACCGATATCCTCGTCAGGTTAATTTTGTCTCCGCTTCGTACGTCATATTGGAGATTATCGAATCGGATTATTTGTTACACGTCGCGAGGATTGTTTGTTTGTGTTCTAAGATGATCATCCATCGTGGATATCACGCATATATTGCGATGCCGCAACCTCATTCGATCCCGCTTTTGCGTTTTATTCATAATATTTGAATATTTTCTTAGAATTTTTCTTGTTATTGATATGCAATAATAATATCGTCTCAATACCGATAGCTCGTTGTAAGAACATGGAAGAATATTTACGCGAAGGATCATTTAGTATCTATATTAAATATCATGTGACACACAATATATATATAGAAATTAAAAGATTAGATTTATATTTTATTTCAAAATAAAAGAAATAATGAATAGAAAAAAAAGTAAAATGCATGTCATGTGAGTAGAAACGAAATAATACGACAGTTATAATAATGACGTAAGATTATGTAAGACAATAAACCGCCTCCATATTCGCCGCGCGAACACGAGAGATACGCCAGTCATTAACATCCCCATATGAACAAGCCGCCTACGCCTCCGTTAATTAACGTAGCTCGCAGAATTTAATCCTCTAATGATCTACAAAATGGCAACGTGCTATTCGATATGATGATCTTTGTCGTTCCTCCGCAGGTTCTCGCGACGCCCGCGCCGTCGGAGATTTTCGAGTAGCTCCGAACTTTGCACTTCGCTAACCCCGTCGATCGTGTGTCGACCCACGCGAATATTAACTTCGGCAATTAATATGGGCGAATACCGTGCCGCTTCTTGTCCCTCGGTTTCTCGTCATCCGAGCGACAGAGCGCCCACGTTCAAGGGATATTATTCCGTGAGCGCGCCACGACGCGGGCTATCATTATCAGATAAATTAATATACGCCGGGGTATTACGAGCGCGAGAGGCGCTTGAAATTCCATTCCGCTCATTGTTCCACCCAGCCCGTTCGACGATGTCTCCCCGTTTTTCTCTCGGACACCCTCTTGCGCGATTCCTTCCGCGTCGCTCTCATCTCTTTGATACTTCTTCGTCTTCTCTTTCGTCTTCTGAAAATTAGTATAATAGTGTCATCGCCACGTCTGATTGCGTTCTCACTCTGCCTCTAGAAGAGCTTCGCCCGTAGCTTGAGCGAATATAAAATTTTCTCTTTATTATGCCCTCTCTCTTTCTCTCTCTCGCTTTCTCTTCTTGGAAAAAAAAAATTGTTTCTATTCTTTTGTGCTCTCGCTGAAAATACCTTCAATTAACGACTAATGTTTTTAATGAATATTTATCTCAATTTGCTATTCATTTTAACGCTATTATACATACATGCCCAAGAGAAACTGCGCGACAAGCAATATCACGCGTAAATCCTGACCGCATGAGAGACCCGGCCGGTAATAACAAATTTTGGCCACAATGATGTTAGAACGACGGTGAAGCGGCAGCGTTGCGTTAATCCCGCCGAACGGAACCGGTTAACGAAGCCATTTACATCGCAATTATTATGATTTACGTAACCATGAAACTTGATGGTTGCAACCGAAATTTGTCTCGTAGTAGCGCGGCAGGTTAATTGCCTGATGCGCGAAATGCGACGTGAAAGAAAGTGCGCGCCTTCCAAAACGCACATTGGCGAGACAAGTTGGCTGCTTCCTGCCGCTTGGAATCAGTTCGCGCTGCGCCGGAACCGCCTCGAAACCAAAAGTTTCCCAAACTACCACAATTGTAGGAGGAGTTAATTAACGCTTGCAAAAGACGGAATTTTCGGAACAATTTTTCGAATGCAATTTTGTGATGGTCGCGCAATTGATATTGATAAGCTGTAGTTTATTACCACTCAGAAAATGTTCGTTTGCAGTACGATGTCAAATATATTTCTTGTGAAAAAAAATATTACATATAGTTAGTTAAATTGCTTATTTATTTTGTTGAAAATTTTTAATTGAGGAAACTAATAATCTCAAAGTACTTGCTGCAGAAGTAATACCGTTGTTTTTATAAATTAATGTAAAAAAGAAAAGTTTCTTCTCTTCTGTGGGCAAAAATGTATTAATTTAAATTTATTATTTGATACACTGTGTTAAGTATTCATAATAATCGTTTAAGACAATATGATTACAATTAACTATGGATAAAAATACGAGAACAGAACGGGTAGATTATATAATACTTCATTATTGTTTTTTTTTTTTTAATTTCTAATTTAATAAAGCTTTTTAACACATCTAGACTTTAATTTAGTCTTCTTCTTTTTAGATGAGATTATCTTTGGCTTCTATTCTTTTCTTCAAGTATTCATTGCACTATCAATCACAAAGAACTGAATACGAGTACGTATGATGCCTGGAGTATGTGAATGTCAACAATGATGAGCTTCGGTCCATGTAGGTTCGCTAAGCTAAAATGACTGTAACAGATCAATCATCCCTGCGGAAACCTCGTTATTATAAAGGGGGGGTTTTTTCGTGCATTCCTCGGTTGAGGAATTATAGTGTCTTGTACCCAAAGGTAATTGACACAAGCGATGTAGACCCAGTATGACGCTTACATAACTTCCACAATATCCATATATATATGTATCTCGCGGCAGCCCCACCACCGCGTATCTCCGCCATCTTATAGTCCTGAACGTGTGATATAACTAATCAATAATCGCCCGTGTATAGCTAAATAACTTTGCCAATTTTCTTGAGAAACTTGAAGACGATGTACAATATGTCCCAATTTTTTGCCTTAATGATACGAAATAAATCAATATTTTCTAAAAAATTTGCGTCTCTCAATTCTTTGTCCATTTCAATTCTGTATTCATCATATTTGTGGCATGTTAATAGAACATGGTATAGATCCTCACTCTCATACCCACATTCACATTTTTCATTATCTATATAACCCTTTCTCTTCAATGATGATCCCAAGTTGAAGTGGTTCGCTCTCAGTCGATTAAATAGAGTCACAAAATATCTATCCGCGTTGATTTTATGAAACCACGGTTTGGTGGCGACATCATCATAAAAGTGATCAAAATAAAAAGCACCTTTGTGCTCTGCATCTCGGACAATGGCCCTCTGTGTAGCGTTCCAAGTGTCAATCTTGTCCTGCTTCCTAAAATCACCCACCGGTATCTCAATCGTCCGATCAGCCTCCTCCAATGCAGCCTCCTTTGCTAAGGCATCCGCCTGCTCGTTACCTGCAATGCCCACGTGAGCCGGGATCCAAACCAATAAGATTCTCTTATTGAGATTGGTTTCAAGGTCATATATATACCTTCTAGCTTCCGTAATATATCTATTTCTATGCACGTAAATGAGATTACTCTGAATGGCCTGCAAAGCCGACTTACAATCTGACATAATGATAATACTCCTGTTTCTATACGAGTGTTGTTGTATCATAAGTTGGAGCGCTGATTTAATGGCAAATGCTTCCGCTGTGTACGATGAGCAAGTTCCCGGAAGGCTCATTTTAAAAGCAATATCCTGGTCTTCTATAACAATACTAGCCCCTGTTGATCGACTCGATTCATCATACGAGCCATCTGTATAGATTATCTCCATACCTGCATCCACGCAATGTTTCTCAACGATCTTACATACAAGTATCTGATCCGAGTAACATTCCCTTTTCCTCGATTCACCCACCTCCAAATCCACACATGGTTCGAAAGTATGGGCCATGAAGGAGCCCTGAAAGACTTCGAATTGTTCACTTCGTCCGATACCGGTTCTAAATCTCAATTTCTTCCAGATTTCTGATAACATGGAGAATTTGTATGTTGGCTGGAGAAACCGACGATAACTCTCTCGATCCAACATCTGCTGTAACTTGTCACACAAACCATTCCTATTATATGTAATAGCTCGGGTCACAAAATTACAACCCAACATGAAAGCTCTGTCTCTGAGAAGCATTACCTTAGCCTCTGCTATTAGAACATTATTGGGAGTACTGTTCCTGTATCCAAGTGCAGTTCGAATGCCCATATACTGGGTTCTTTCTAATTTGATCTGGGTGGTAGTATCCCTAGGAAAATAAACAAAAATTCCATAATCCGTAATGGATCTCACCAAACTTTTATAGAGCATGAGAGCCGTGTTGACCTCCATGCCCTTGGACACTCTACACAGGTATCTCATAACAGAGTTAGCCCGATTTACCTTTCCTCTGACCTCCTGAACATGACGATCAAATTTGAGGCTATTATCCAACCAGACACCGAGAAATTTAGCGCCGTTATTGTTGCATACCTTACATCCCTGAATGTTGATGGTCATATTTTTATCTACATAACCATTCCTGTTGAATTCCACCAGAACAGTCTTCTTGGGTTCAAGGTCCAAACCGATTCGTCTCAGAGTTGAAGCAACAGTGTTAACAGCTTGTTCCAGAAGGAGGCGGTTGCGCTGACGATCCCGTCCTGAGACGTACATACCGATGTCGTCCGCGAATTCGACCATCTCAACACCTTCCGGGAGAGTGTCGTATAAAATTCGAGTGAAGAGCGAATACAAAGCCGGACTAAGCACGGCGCCCTGCGGGAGGCCCCTGTATACGAAGCGATCTATATGTTCAACAGAGTTAACAATAAATCTTACTTTTCTTCTGTATAGCCAATTTCGAACGAAATTGACTATGCTGGCAGGACAGCCAAGCGCCAAAAGCCCATCCAGCAAAATGTGAAACTCCACACTGTCATACGCAGCTGATACATCAAGAAAAGCCGCCAAGGTGTATTCTCTTGCACTTAGTGCCGCACGAATATCTGATGTGATTCTAGCCAGGTTGTCAGCGCAGGATCTTCCTCTTCTAAAACCATTCTGAGATATGCTAAATTTGCCCTCTTTTTCCGACCACCAGATCAACCTCTCATTTATCATCCGCTCCATAAGTTTACCCACACATGATGACAACGATATGGGTCGCACTTTCTCCTTGCCAACCTTGTCGATAAAAATAACTTGATAACAGTGACCAATCAGCAGGCAAAACCCCGGTCAGCCACACAACATTGAAATAATTCCAAAAGGCGAACCTTACCCGATTCAGGCAGCAATCTAAGCATTTGGTACTCCACACCATCCATACCAGGGGCTGAGTCCCTTCTGATCATTTTAAACGCTCTATCTAATTCTGGACGTATAAAAGGGGCATCGAACTCCCCTTCAGCACTCAAATGTTCCAGTTCGCCCGTCGGGCGGAAGCCCACAAATGGAGGAGCCAAACCATCAATAGTATTTCTAATTTCCACTTCTCTATCCTTGGTTTGCCACTTGTTCCATTCTATATTTTTACGTGTGTTTTTTAAAATGCGCATGGTACTCCAAACATAAGAGAGGCTTGTAAATCTATTGATACCCTTACAAAAATCATCAAAATTATCCTTTTTCGCTTTATTCAAAACTTTTCTGGTGACTGCACATTGTCGCTTGTACTCAATCCAAGCATGAATATTTTTAAGCCTTTTAAATTCAGAAAAGGCACGTCTTCTGTCCCGAATCGCTACGTCACAATCCAAATTCCACCATCTATGCGATCTCTTAACTTTCCGCGGGTCAATCTGACAAGGATGATTCATATCCGCACGTCTGCCTGAAGCTTGGAAAACAGCCGACTTCAACGTTGAGATAAAATCCTGATAATACTTTTCAAAGTTGTCCTCGAGTCTTGGGCCGGCAGATGCCAATGTTTTGTCGATCTCCCTCTCAACTATCAAACGATACTTTGACCAATCCGTCCTTTTAGTGGATGTTCTATTCGATAATTTTCTATATATACGAGTATTGATGTCCACGAAAAATCCAATAGGGACGTGGTCGCTGTCGTGAGATTCATCTAATTGTTGGTAGTCAATGCTGCCAGCAACACTGCCAGCAGCAAACAGAAGATCAATATTGGAATCCCTCTGACCGCTGCAACCAATACGGGATTTAGTGTCCACATTAATGCATATAAAACCTGCATTAGCCATGGCATCATGCAAAATATCGCCGTTATTGTTAGATGACTCGCAGTTCCATGCTGTATTATGAGCATTAAAGTCACCGAGAATAATACTATCACATGGATTACCATTGATGGTGTTGAAGACTGCAGTAAAATCCCGTGCATTCATACCAGCTCTGGGGTGACGATAAACCGCAACGATGTTGATATTATTTTCAAGATTCGAAGTCTTGATACCCACCGTATCGTACATTGTGGGGGGTGTCCCGACAATTGGTAACACGTCAAATGCGATACAGGACCGGACAGAAATGGAAACACCACCACTACCAAGAATGTTCCTGCTCTGGATTGTTCTAAATCCAGAGAGATAAATTGAATTATGGCTAGTACATCGTGTTTCTGTGAGTACAATGATGTCGTAATCCATTGATAATTTTGACAATTCGTTTTTATGACATTTATAACCTCTGCAGTTCCAAAGTAATAGTTTGAATTTATTATATAAAGTTATAACGATATTTATCTTTGTTTCTACCGTACCTTGATATTTCTCTATTTTCCGATTCATCATATGAATGTAAATTATCTGAATACTGGGGGGCATCCCTCTCCTGATCCTCTTGTGACCCCGCCATAGCCAGGGCGCGAATCAATTTAATCCGAGCTCCCGGTACCCTCCGAAGAAGCAGCAAAATGCTCTCGATGGTTTCCGTAATACGTTGATCCTCCTGATGATCCACGTTCACAAAGTTGTCCCTGGAGAGGACCTCACCCTCTCCGCGGCGGCTCGCTGAGAACATAATACCTCTCTTCTCCCTGGTAATTTCGCCGGAGCGAAGATCAAAAGACTTGTAAAAATTTTTACGCGGAGCTTCATATATCGTGCTCCGTTTATCCCTCGTGGAAAAAGGAGGAAGAGAATTCCCGTTGTCCCTCCGTATTGGAGCGGCCAATTCACTTGTACGTGAAGAACGCGGCACCGATCGCAGGACCTCAGAATACGAATTCGGCCCTGACGATAAAGGGAGACCAGGCCAAGAAGTCGGATTAGTAAATTTATTTTGAAATTCTTGTGAAGAATCCGTCGTCTCTCCTTCTACAATCTGTCTCGCACTATAAAATGAGACATTTCTGTGGGCCATAACTATATTAATATTTTTGTTTTTGTCATACTGGGGGCAACCTCTAAACGTCGATTTGTGTTGACCTCCACAGTTGTAACATCGCTGTTCCCTTTCACAACGACCATGTGCTTTGTCACCGCAAATTATACATCGAGTATCACTTTTACAACTTAATTTGGTGTGACCAAATCTAAAGCAATTGAAACATTGACGTACTTGAGGGACATACCGTCGAACTCTAAGGGCGATGCCATTATCAAAAACAGTCAGGTCACGAATATTCTTATCTTTAAAGGTCACGATAATACTGTCCGTGGCAACCAACGTAGTTTTACTATTCTCCGGATCCCATTTCCTACGATACATCCGCTCGATACTCAGAATCTTAGATTTATCCCGAATACACGACCATAATTCCGGTATAGACGAGGGCCAATCCGAGATGACTCCCTTACTAATGCAAAAACGTTGTTCTAAATTAGCCCTGAGCTTCACCGGAGCTCCAAGGGCATCGATCTTATCCAACGCGTAATTGGCATCTCTAAAGTCCTTGAATTCGGCCTCAGCAGAAAAATGACTAATCATAGTAACAGATATCGGACAGATCCGTAACTCGTTCAAAATCATCCATATCTTAATTTGGTTTTTACCTCTTCTGGTCGTAGTTTGGTCCGGAGGAAGTCGCAAAATAATAAAAGCTTTACCTTTATAGTCGTCTTCGTATCTATTAAATTTTCGTGTATCCGTTGCTACATTGTCCGAAGGGTCACGGAATTTTAGAATATTTCCGCTAACAACATATGCCTCTTTAATAATATTGGCATTCGTGTTTACATGTTTCTCGGCAGCTTGAGCATCAGGTACGTTGTTGGTAGCCACGCCGGGCTCACGTGATACCTCGGCGTTCGCATCACAGCTTTTATGGACGGGCGGGGCGGGGGGGGCGCTATCACTAATATCACTGTGCTTATACGGATCCGGACACAAGTCCTGGGAATCCTCGTCATCAATACTATCTATCTCCATATCGTTTCGGGAAGTTTTAGTCTCCGTGTCGATATTGCGTCTTTTACGAATTTCTTCTTCTCTTAACCTCTTGGCAGAGGCGTGTCCACGGTATTTCACCTTTTGCCAGCTCCCTTCAATTGTCGCGGAAGAGGCAAACGTTTCGAAAGAGTTCGCACTTAAATCGTCTATACACGTTTTTTGCCTCTTAACGGCACTTGACTGGCTATTCTCGCACGAAACGGTCTCGTCGCATACCGACCGCGTGTCTTCCAATTCGCGCGATTCCATAAGAAAATCAATCTCTTTGAATCAAAAAGAGCCCTCCCCCTCCGAGGGGGGAGTAGAAAGAAAGAATTTAATTAAACAGAGCCCACCCGAACTGAGTGTAACAGGACTACGCAGTACAACGCACGTGTCTCTAATGGATTTCAAGAGGCCAAGTACCACGAAGCAAGGCACCGAGACTAACACGTCCGACTCGTACGACGGTTCGAGCCGAACTCTCCGCGCGGCGACGCGCATGATTTTTAGGTTAGGTGCGCGCACGTGCGAGCTCCGCTTTGCGCGTCTTTATTATTTGTTTTTACGCACGTTCACCCCGGAGAAGGTCCAGCGTCCCGCGAACACGTGCGGACGGGTCAGGTGTCATCCCTCGCGGATCGGCGCGATCGGAAATGGTTGAAAGCGGGGCAAGGAAGCGGATGAGAGGTCGGAGGGGGAAGGAGGGGAAGAAAGGGGGCCGTGAGCTAAGCGCGACTGTAATATTTCACCGGAGGATCTGTTTACTTGGCGAGAGAGAGAGAGAGAGAGAGAGAGAGAGAGGAGAGAGAGAGAGAGAGAGAGAGAGAGAGAGAGAGAGAGAGAGGCGTTGCCGTTGGTCTCCGAATCGGGTTCCCTCCCCTAGGAGAGTTTCGTCGCCGTCGACGTCAACTCGATACTTAATTTGTCACGATGAAGCATACGCGACGTGTATCCAGAAAACTCACGATGCCCTAATAATACGACACGAACGAACTGTGTATACCGTATCCTCAAATCCTTTAGAGTTGTTTAGAGTTCGGGAAAGTTTACCGGCCTCGAGGCAGAGAGGCATCGCATCGCCGCGCTAATTCCGAAAGAGCTTTATAAATCTCTTTCCGAAGTTCTCCCTTTCTCCCTTGAGGAAGTCGATAGACTTTTTTTTTTTTTTTTTTTTTTTTATTCCGACGAGAGGCGAAGTTGCGAAGAGTCAAAGTTTCGGACAGTCGAGGAAGCCGAGACTTGAGGCAAGAATTGGCAGCGTTCATAAAATATTGAAACACAAAAGAGAGTTCTCTCTATCCCCTTCGGAATTCTAATATCGTGGATTTTTATAGCCCGGCGACGAAAATGGAATTTTCAGATATTCGGAATGGAGCGCTCCCCGTCGCAGCTCGATGGAACAGATGAATGAACGTAGTGGAAACTTTGGATCCGTCGCGACCCTCACGGACAAACGCGATGTATGAAAGTCAAGAGTGTTTGCGAAAGATAAAAGTATGCGTGTGTGTGCGCGCGCGCGCGCGCGTGTGTATCATCTTCCCAAACGAGATAATCTTCGGATTTTAAGATCTCTCCGTGGGAGTTTACTCGACTTTTCTGGAAAATTGATTTTCCGTGGACTTTAATTTAAAATTTGAAACAATATTTATATAAAATGTCAAGGTTGAAATTATTTATACCTTCCAAGTTTGATAATCTTCAAATTTCGCGATCGTCACTCCAATTTGTACCTACTCCAAAACTTGCGCTTTTCGAGTTCTAATTAAAGTCCTGATTAAAAATCTTGGATCCTTCGATCTCCAGGAGCCAAATTGTACCAAAATTGACAACGCCTGCGAAAGACGGAAGCGTCATTCTTCGAGTTTAACAATTCTCGGAATTTTTAAACGCCGTGCCGCAAAATCTGTCGCGGGAAATGAATTATTCTTCGCCCCCTCTCCCCCCGAAAAATGCAACGTGTGGCCTTCAGATCCCTTGACCCTAGAAGCCGAGTTACAAAAAGATTGACAGCGTTTGTCAAAGCGAGAAGTATCATTTTTCGCGTCCAACAATTCTGAATCTCTTCTTTAGCGTGCCGTGTCAGGTTCCCCTCGACGATTACTTCGAAGAGAGCTGTTCCACGACTTTGTGACTCGCCTGGCAAAGGCCTGCCCGGGACTGAGGTGTTCCGTTTTCTAATAGGTTTTGTCTTCTGATTTTTTTTCTATACAGCGATCGGGAAACGCTTCTATATAGTCTAAATATCTAACTTTTAATTAAATATTACGACACGGACACTCTTTGTTGGGCTCTCCCCGTGCCCTCTTTCTTACTTACTTAAATCTCTAACGTTTTAGTCTAAATCTCCAAAACGTGTCCCACAGGCTCACGGGAGATATGAGTTTCCGTAGAATTCCTGGTTAAAAGAAAAGTACAGCGGGATTTTTCGCGAGGCCAGAAACTGAAAGCAGGACCATTTGTGCAACCTTACGACCGGAGGTCCACACTGTTTCTCGAGGATCGTCCAGCGACCGGACTTTCCGCGAAAAACGGAGGTCGCGCGTCTTGGGAATAAATGGAGGGCGGAAAAAAAAAAAGAAGTGGCGAGATGGGACGTACCTGTTCCCGAAGCGTTCCCTCCAGAATTCCGCGGCGTCCGCCTTGGTGATGCGAAACTGATCGCCGGCGAACACCCCGTTGGGAAATATGGCCTTCAGCTCGGACAGCATGTGGCTGAACACGAGGCTGAGCTTGGTCAGGTTGCGTCGATAGTGCGACGTCTCGTCGAACATCTTCTCCTTGCCCTCCTTGAACAGCTTGATCGCCTGCTTGCACTTACGCATCAGGTTGTTGATGAACACGCAGAAGTGCTCGTTGCCGTGCAACACCTGCATGCGATCCTCGTACTTGCTGTAGATGAGCCGCAGCCGCTGATACGTGTCCGGCAGGATGTCGAGGATGAACGGCGGCGAGTTCTTGAGGTTCATCCGCTGATGCTGGCACAGCTTCACCACCTTGTCCATCAGCTTCCAGGTCTTGTCGAGGGTACGCTTGTCGGTCGACAGCTTAGGCGGCGTCATCGCGTCCGCGAAACGGCCGTGCAGCTTCTGGAAGATCGAGCCGATGTGGACGGCGCGAGTGCGGCTGCTGTGCCCGGACGACGACATCTTGACGGACGTGTGCGCGAACGCGTGCTCCGCGCCGCGCCGCGCCGCGCCGCGCTCCGCGTCCGTTGGATACGCAGAACGACTCTCTTCCTCGTATCCCCCCCCGCGCGCGCGCGCGCCTCCCCCTATCCGAACATGCACGCTCGCTCTCTTCCTAATTTTCCCCCTTTATTCGGCACCTCGCGCCCTACCTGGGTCGCGCGGCGACGGCGACGGCCGCGAGCACTCGCGCTGTATTACTTGAGGTTAACCCGCGCACGCACACTGCCGAGCGACGGATCGGCACACCGCGCATATCTCGGCTCTCAGCGGGACGCGGCCGCGGCCACGACAACAACGTCCCCGCGAAGCCGCGGACACGGGATGCAACGCCGGAATCTCGCGCGATACCGCATCCTATTTATCTTTCTTTCTCTCTCTTTCTCGCTCGCTCGCTTTTTCCTTTCTTCCCTTCTCGGTCACTGCGACGACTGCGGGGGCCGGACAGCCCAAGCCGGATGCTCCAAGCTCCGCGAACGACTCGAGACTTCGAGACTCGACGCGGCGATTCTGACGACACCGACACGGATCGTGCGACTGTGCGGTGCGCGAGCGTGCCCCGTGCGTATCCGTGAGGCTGCTCCAGCTCCACTCGCTGGGCGATCGGCCGTTCGGCGTTCGCTGTCTCCGACGACTCCGACCCCGACCGACTCGCGGCGAATCCGCCCGATCCGCCGCCGCCGCCGCCCGCGCCGTGACGCTGCTCGTGGCAGACGCGCGCGCATGCGCGCCCACCGGCGCGCGATTCGAATCGCCGTCGCGCACGCTGTAGAATCGTTATCGCGTATCAGCAACATTTATTCCGTTTGTTTGCGTCTCGTCTATTTTTGTTTTCAAATTCCCCTCTTTTAAATATGTCAAACTCGCTTCGGGCAACTGATAATTCTCGTCAGAACTGAAAATAAGATGTTATCTATAATTTTACGCGCCGTCTCTTTTCGATATACATATACATAGTTCGGTAACATTCTATTTATAACTCTTTGCGAAGTACGAAAAACATTTAGATGTGATCAAAATACACACTTACATACTAAATACATATTAGAAAACTCATTATGTATGTATTTTGTATCTTGATATGTATATTTAATGCGTGGATATTTAAGCAGGGAATTTCGAGACAACAAAGTTGTCTTCCGTAGCGCGTGAAAATGTTTATTTTATTCTTAAATTGATTATTACTTCTTGTCAAGTCGCGCGAATTGATCCGGCAATTGCAGGCATCTAGTAGACCGTAAGTATACTATTTTCTACTGGGTTGCAGATTGCAGTGCAATAGACTCTAATATGAACTATAATTACACGCAGCGAACGAGTGGGTGGCGAGCGAGTGAACGATCTTAATTGTAAGCCTAGAATTAGGTTTCAGGATTTGTGGGTTGTAGGGAAGAGCGAGACAAGACGGAGCGTGCATGAGAATGGGAGAAACGCGCAAAAGGCCATTTTATACGTAAAATGTGTGAAAAGAGTTTATAAAAAAAAAAACTTGTAATCCCAGAGAGAAAATAATAAAATGTATATACGTTACGATTAACGTATCTGTATTTATATTTATTGATATTTCTTTATTTACGTATTATTAGAAATGTTTATTCCACGTTTATTTCAGTTTCAGCGTTTATCGAGTTAAATATATTTTATTCCCGTCGGAATAATATCCTGAACTGGATCGCGAACAGTATAAGTAAAGGGAATAAAATCCACAAAATCACGAAAACAAAACAGCGTTGCCCGTTCTCTGTGATACATATAATTGAAAATTGTATACATATAATCTTTACAATAAATAATAATAGTAACAAAGACAGAATTATACGTGCATGCGACGAAGTAAATTCAAAATACAAATCACGCAAAAAAAATTCTGGGATATTATTTCATCACATATCCCACAGGAATCGCATATCATTATTTCACGGAGAATAAAATTAGATTATAAATAACATATAATGTACAATATTTTGTGCTGACTGCGTTAATTTCCAAAATCCAGACTGGCATTACTTGTCCTCGATTGTGGAACGTTAGCGCTGATGAGGCGCCACCGAAAAAAAGTATGGAACATATTTATTCTAAAAAGAAACAATTTTATCCTTCTGCTCATTTCACGATACTCGTCGTCGCACCCGCCGACGCACGTGTGAGTGAGTTGAGTAAGTTTTACGTCACTTTCGCTAAGTTTTCTTCTGGACTGCAATTAGGGCTATCTGCCGTCTAGGGTAACTTGCGCATCGATAATGTTGACTTGCCGTCACCGGTTCGCTATATAATGACTTAACCGCAGTAAAACGAAGCTCGATATTAAGAACCAACTGGCGGGAATGGACGCCAGTATGCAGTACCTGTCATCTGAAACATCAAGGGAAAATATATGTTGCGTATAAGTCCACGTAAAGATTTCGGTGAAAAAGTCAGAAAGCGTGATGGGAATAATTTACGTCATTGTAAACATTGGATTTATCAGCGAATATCGTTGAAAATATTTGATATGATAATGTCTAAAGTTAGTCAACATATGATTTGAAAAAATGTGTACATTTCTTCTTGTCAAGTCCAGATGACTTTGACACTTTCGATCTTTTATATTATTCAAGGACAAAGACAACCTTCCTTTGCTTGGTTCGTTAAACATCAGGAACATCATAAATATTCTTCTGTTACGTCGCATTAGTTTTTATAAATGTCTTATTTACGTTTTATAAACGCGATAAATTTGAAATTATTTTGAAATCGGTATATAAAGATTTATAAGATTTAAATAATCACCGATTTTTAAACTTGATCAGCAAAAAACTGGTTCAATTA
>JASTWO010000980.1:0-29974 GCA_030770215.1 Temnothorax americanus
TGCAATCTGCAACTGGAACCTTACCCGCGATTCAAAATCTGTCCGTGACGCGCATGCGCACGCTCGAGATTCTAGAGAGGCTGCGGCACTGCCGATAAAACATCATTTTGTTGTAGTATATACCTTTGCAAGATGTAGCACGGACGCGCACCAAAATGATGTTTTATCGACAGTGTCGGAAAGAGAAAAAGTGAGAGGGCTCTTTACAATGTAAAATATATAAAATAAGTTAATATTATCGAGATACATGAGATATAAAAGGATGAAAACTCAAATCCATTTGTTCAAATTATATTGATATATTGAGTAAAAACAAAAACTTTTACCATTTACTAATTACTTGCATCCAGGATGAAAAAGTGTTGCATTTTTATTATTTTATCTAGATAAATATTAAATTATCAATTGTATGCGAGTTGACGAACTTTTGTAACAGTACTATATATTTTACCTTGGCAATAATTTTATATTTTTATTACGACGTTCTTGTAAATTCACGTAAGCGCGTCGCTACGGGCTGAATACTTTGTTGTTGGGGTAGAGATGAAAAAATAATCTCCGCATCCCGATGTGCATCCTAATAGTGCTTGTCATCTGTGATAAAAATTTTATTAACGCGTTGTCGCAGTCTTCAACCATTTTTCGTAATTGCTCAAATCTAAATAGCTGATTTGTATATAGTATTACACAAGAAATTGAGCTTGAAATTACTGGATAAAAAAGTCATATGTCTCTCTTTCAATAAATTTCGATTTAAAACATCTATTATAATCGTATTTTAATTTAAAACTTACAGAATATATAATATTGATATAAAAAAATTTTTTTCGACATTTTTGCTTTTTAAAAAGTAGAGTTCAAGTTGTGAAAAAAGGATATTTAAATACTTAAGGGGATGCTAAAGCTAAGGCCGAACTTCCTCGACGTCGGTAATGTCAACTCTGTCAACTAAAAGCAAGGCAAAGGCCGAACTGATATTGGAGACCTCGCGTGGTGACAACGCGAAACTCCGGTTTCAGTGTTACCAACTAATTTCAGATTCTATGAAGTGGTGTATGTCCGTACTCGTACACACACCACTGAATTGCTCACACGGACGCACGGTAGAGAGACATATGCTATAGACGCGGCAACGCCGCGCGGCGTTGCCGCGTCTTGGATTCTTTAGCAATACGGCCTGAACCTGAAAATGCTTTCTGGCCGTCCGCGTAGCAGAAGGCAGTAACGTATCAAGGCTGCATAAGCACCCGCTTTTTATAAATTACATATATTCTTATGCACACATGTGCGTATATATATATAATATCTATCTAATTATTATGTGTATGTTTATAATTGTCTGATGACAAATAATAACAGTAGCACAATTGAGAATGTGAAGTAGTATACATAGTATATATTGACGCGGCTTGGCAATTACTGCATCTCTTGCACCTCAAATAATTTTTTTCTTGTAATGTAAATGAATGATGTAAAACTATTTCAAAGGATCTATCGATCCATTCTTGATGGGGTAAAACAATACTTCTATAACACAAATGCAATAAATATTAAATTATATAGTATTGATTTATTACACTCAGTCTCTTAGCATCAGAGTAGAGGTAACGCAGCTGATGAACAGTATAGATAACAAACTGAATAAAAATCTTAATTATTATAACATAATGATATTAAGAATTAAGATTTTTATTCAGTTTGTTATTATCTATAACTGCATAACGTGTGCAGTTTACGCCGAAGCGGCTGTTTTAACGCGAGCGATATGTTTCGTCGACGGATGATTAGCTAATTATGATTGTATACAGAATACTAGATATTTGCGTAAAGTATCGTTGCCTCGCGAATAAAGTCGAAGGACCGTCGATAAGAGGAAACTCGCGGTGCTTTCATTTCCTTCCGAGTGCGCTTTTCAATCTTTATCCGTTTTCGCCCTTCGTCTTCGTTTCCATTGTTAGTATGCGACAGCCGTTACTGCACTCCATGAAGAGTATCATTGCTTTGTAGAATAATACATAAGCAAAAGAGATGTTTTTCCTTGTGCTTAGAAATCCAAACAGATTTGATTTCGAGAATCATAAAGAAATTGTATTGTGTTACTTTCTGTCCATCGCGGCGAGTACCTAATCGTTTTATACATTTATAGTTTACAAGTATAGTACTTGAAAAGAAAGAAAAAGGTGATCGTCGCGTTTTTTTTCACAGAGACGGGCAAACGTGTAACTGTGTTCACGTTGCCCGACTAAATCAAACTCGGATGCTACTAAGTATTTAGTTTTTATCCATCGGGACTTTAGGGTGCCGTGAATGCTGATATCAAGAATAATTATAATTATCTTAGTGGAGTACGTACATCTTTTCGGCTTAGAAACGAAGACGATGACGATCAAACGAACGCTTCCGTTCTTGTCCCAAAATTGTTTTCGTTTTCTTTTGTAGCGAACGTTTCGAGGAATTTGCTTACGACGGTTCGTTAGCGGTAATTAACGATTATACGGAGCCGTCATATTTTCCACAACGCGTCGGGAAAAAAATTGAATGGTTTCTATATGTATTCAAGAATGTTGATTCATCATATTATTCTTTCAAACTTGCTTTCTCCTTTTAAAAATTTACACCAAGAGAAACTTTTGTTACATATTACTTTATTTTGATTTTTTTTTAACATCTTTATTTTTTAAAAAAGAAACGAAAACCGTAGAAGAAAATTATTAAACTTATCTTTATCGTGTTGGAAATTCATTCAATTTTATCGCTACGTGTCTCAACTTCTCTTGTTAAAAACAAAAACTAATTTATAGCTTTATGATTTTACATATAATTGTTAAATTTCAGTTTTGTCAGATGCGATTTGTGCGAGCTTATTTCGTGGAGCAAATATTTTGTTGCGTTTTTTAGAAAATGTTCATCCGATCATTAGCGAAGCGACGCGATCTATTTATATTCGATCACGAGGGACTATGCGCAAATTTTCGCATTATTTGCGGATTTTATAACTTTATTGACAAATATAAGATCTAAGATCTTTCGCATAACTGATTTACGATTAAACTTGCGCTTTATTGAGGCTCAGATGTACACCCGTCTGTATCACGTCAATAAAAATCTGGCTGCAAAACGTGTATGAATTCATTCGTTTAGCAAAAGATGCGCGTTGACCTTAGAAGTGCACGTTGGAATTTCATCCGGAGGGAAAAAACTTTGTCGCATTTTTTTAATCTTTCTGATTCTCAAAATACATTCTTCGTGTATATTTTTTTGTGCAATGCTCATAATATTATTTGATTTTTGTAGATTAATTTTCTTTTCATGAAATATATTTTGGCAACTATGCCGTCTATAGAAAGAAATCTGTCGGACCTGTGCTAACTCGGACCACGTGCGTTTCTGACGTTTAAATATTAGTGAAATTCGGTTAGAGAGAGTGATTGAATTCTCTTAGAAACAAAAAAATGACCTGTCTCGTTTTTTGATAGAAATTCGATAGAGATGCTAAATATTAATTTATTAGGTGCGTTCGGGAAGACGCTATTAGTGCTATTTGCTTATTTTATCCTTGTTTTACACCTGATGAGCGATAAAGATAGAATGATGCAATAGCGCTAATAGCGCGCTTCCCGAACACAGCCATTGTGTTATAAATTCGACGTTCGCTTTTTCGCGTGAGGACTAGCTGGCATCGGCTTCCTATTTCGCTAAACGGGCCTTTCTCAGTAGGATACGTTTCTTTCATTATAATATAGAGAGGAGAAGAAGCTATAGGGATAGATACACATACATTTTGTACGACAATATCGGGGGTCTATCGTTTGTATAATACGATTATTTTTTCTCTGGGCCCGGAGCCTCGTCCACGAATGACGATATCGCGGACACGGGATGTCTCCAGGATCGTGCTCCGATTACTTTGTACTAAGAATAATTTTGCATAAATTTCTTTTGTGCCTTTTATATCACATGTATTTTTCCAGCAAAGTTCATTTGTAGAATTTACGCGATGGAAGATATATATAAGACGTACCGCGCCAAATCGGACACCATTTGGGTTTTGCAATCTCCGATTTTTTTAAAAATTTTTTTATGTTATAGTATTAGTTGAAAAATACCTCCATGATTTTTTTCAAATTTTTTGTCGAACCGTTTTCAAAATATCGATTTTTGAAAAATTACGTTACTTTTTTTTTAAACGCCCATAACTTTTACGAAAAATGGGCCAAAAAAATGGGACGTTTTTTTTCAAATTTTTTTTTAAACACACTTAATAAAAAATATCAAAAAATATTTTCAAACTGTGTTTCTATAAGATTTTCAAGGACCCCGCACAAAAACCTATGGAAATAGGTTCTCGGCGAATTTGTCTGAAACTTTGGGAAAATGTTGTTCATGTCATCTTGATCAAAAGTTCTCAAGGCAACAACTCTCTTTAAAGCAGAATTTTTGCTCCAAAGACCTCAAAGATGGATATTTTATCACGCGATCACAGATGATTTCACCCATTCAGCTTTCAGAATAATGATTGTGTGTGTTTGGGTTTGTATTGCATAACCCATAAAACCTAATAACCTAATGTATTGATGAATAACAGTAATAACAGTATGAACCGTCGGGATTAGCGTTATCCAATGTGCACCGCAAGAAGGTTGCGCGATCGGATTTTGCACATTATTATGGCCCTGAAAAGGACCGATTTTGTTCTCAGGTTTCATGGGTTATGCAATACACACACACAATCATTATTCTAAAAGCTGAATGGGTAAAATCATCTGTGATCGCGTGATAAAATATCCATCTTTGAGGTCTCCTGGAGCAAAAATTCTGTTTTAAAGAAAGTTGTTGCCATGAGAACTTTTGATCAAGATGACATGAACAACATTTTCCCAAAGTTTCAGACAAATTCGCCGAGAACCCATTTCCATAGGTTTTTGTGCGGGGTTCTTTTTGACAAAAATTTTTGATTTACAAAAACACGTATTGATCGATTTTCTCCAAAATTTTTTGTAAAAAACTCATCGATTGATTTCACAACTTTTAAGCCTAAATTTATAATGAGATAATAACGGGATCTATTTCTTTTTTCGATTTTTTAATTTCCATCTTTTATTTATCCGTGCTGAAAAATATCTGAAAAGAAAAAATAATTTACACAGGAACTATTATTAATAATTATCTAAGACATAGTGATTACTTACTAAATAGTTTACAAATTGATTTCAGAAAAAAATACAGTGAAATTAAAGCGTTTATTATTTATGCTTGATAAATTTTTTTTTTTATTAAGTAGCGTTTATTTTTTTACACGTTTAAATATTTTAAAAATTCGAGATTCAACAGATGATGAAAATTGTTTAAATCTCAAAGTGCCTTCTCCGTCTGGAATTACACAATGATATTTCTGCGTTCCTGTTATTGTCTTAGCTCTAATATATCGCTTGTCTAATGATTCTTGCTCTGAATATAATCTTTGTTAGAGAAGAATTGCGCATAGATATTTGGCAAATTTTCCGACGGAGCACCTCAACAATTTAAAAATTATAAAAATTTGTAATCTTAATTTTCATGAAAAAGACTTTGGCTGAATGGCATTATTTTGTAACAGCTTCATGGCAAAGGTCCTTGTGATGGAGTAGAAGGAACTGTTAAGAGAATAGCGGCACGAGCAAGTCTTCAACTTCCATATGACGAACAAATCTCACTCCTCAAGAACTATATAACTGGGCGATAAAATTAAAATTTTTTGCCAAATATCTATGCGCAATTCTTCTCTAACAAAGATTATATTCAGAGCAAAGAATCATTAGACAAGCGATATATTAGAGCTAAGACCATAACAGGAACGCAGAAATATCATTGTGTAATTCCAGACGGAGAAGGCACTTTGAGATTTAACCAATTTTCATCATCTGTTGAATCTCGAATTTTTAAAATATTTCAACGTGTAAAAAAATAAACGCTACTTAATAAAAAAAATTTATCAAGCATAAATAATAAACGCTTTAATTTCACTGTATTTTTTTCTGAAATCAATTTGTAAACTATTTAGTAAGTAATCACTATGTCTTAGATAATTATTAATAGTAGTTCCTGAGTAAATTATTTTTTCTTTTCAGATATTTTTCAGCACGGATAAATAAAAGATGGAAATTAAAAAAATCGAAAAAAAAATAGATCCCGTTATTATCTCATTATAAATTTAGGCTTAAAAGTTGTGAAATCGATGATAGTTTTTTACAAAAAATTTTGGAGAAAATCGATCAGTACGTGTTTTTTGTAAATCAAAAATTTGTGTCAAAAATTTCAAAATCTTATAGAAATACAGTTAAAAAATATTAAAAAAAAATTTTTTGAAAAAAAAACGTTCCATTTGGCCCATGTTTCGTAAATTTATGGGCGTTTAAAAAAAATAACGTAATTTTTCAAAAATCGATATTTTGAAAACGGTTCGACAAAAAAATTTGAAAAAAATCATGGAGGCCTCTTTCAACCAATACTATAACATAAAAATTTTCAAAAAAATCGAAAGATGCAAAACCCAAATAGTGTCCGATTTGGCGTGGAACGCCCCATATAAACACATGGTGTGTGTGAGTCTGTTACTACGTTTACGCGAGCGTTACTTCTACTGTAGTAATTTACGATAATTCCTTCGCGTAAACGGGATTTTGTAGTAACTTACGATAAATACTCCGCGTAAACGAGTGATATATCGTAAGTTACTACAGAAGTAACGCTCGCGTTAACGTTGTGTGTGTGTGTGTGCGTGCGTGCGTGTGTGCGTGCGTGCGTGCGTGCGTGCGTGCGTGCGTGCGTGCGTGCGTGCGTGCGTGCGTGCGTGCGCGTGCGCGTGCGCGTGCGCGTGCGCGTGCGCGTGCGCGTGTGCGTGTGCGTGTGCGTGTGCGTGTGCGTGCGCGCGCGCGCGCGCGTGCGCGTGTGTGTGTGTGTGTGTGTGTGTGTGTGTGTGTGTGTGTGTGTGTGTGTATATATACATCTTCCATCGCATAAATTCTGCAAATGCACTTTACTTGAAAAATACATATGATATAAAGGCACAAAATAAAAATTTATGCAGAATTATTCTTATTGTTAGTACAAAGTAATAGGAGCATGATCCTGGAGAAGTCCCATGTCCGTGACATCGTCATCGTGGACGGGGCCTGGGGCCCACAAAAAAAATAAAATTAATATATTTATGTGCGTATGCGTATCGTGCTCGTGCGATTGCGTGTGCGTGTGTATGAATATGTATGTTCAATTGCATTACGGTTTTATATGTAATATTATTTACTTTCGAGAGACAGTAACAATAAAAAAAAATAACATATATTTCATTTATTATATGTATTTTCGTTTACATTTCTCAACATTTTATCAACGAAATAATAAACAGAGTTTTTTGTCCTAAATAACATTACCGTTTTTCTTTCTTCAAATATACCCTAGAATTCCAAAAAATCCTGATTTTACCATACTAAGTGTATACGCTACCCAGTGTACTAAGAGAGAGAGGGACAGCAATGAGAGAGGGAAAGAGGGAGAGGGAGGGAGGGAGGGAGAGAGAGGAATAAATGGGTGCATGCAAATTACATACATAGAGAAAGGAATAATAATACGAGAGATATCTGTCCTAACGAGGCATCTGTACGACATATCTGTCAAAGCTCGTTCTTTGAAACGGCTTCATAGATCGCAAAATCCTTTTACAGGAGTAAAGTTTAGGTACTAATGAAGGGTGGGATTGTAAAATAATTAGTAATAATTAAAAAAAATGTAAAATTGCCTAACGAGATATCTGTACCACATGAGCCCGATTCTCTAACGAGAAACATATGCGCAAACACTGCTCTAACAGAAAGGCTGCAAATTGATTTGCTCTCTGTCGCACAGTTTGCAGCCAATAAGCTTGCAGCTTTTCTGTTAGAGCAGAGTTTACGCATACGTTTGTAGATAGAAAATCGGGCCCCATATCTTTCAAAGCTCGTTCTTTGAAACGGCTTCATAGATCGCAAAATCCTTTTACAGGAGTAAAGTTTAGGTACTAATGAAGGGTGGGATTGTAAAATAATTAGTAGTAATTGAAAAAAATGTAAAAATGCCTAACGCGATATCTGTACCACATATCTTTCAAAGCTCGTTCTTTGAAACGGCTTCATAGATCGCAAAATCCTTTTACAGGAGTAAAGTTTAGGTACTAATGAAGGGTGGGATTGTAAAATAATTAGTAATAATTGCAAAAAATGTAAAAATGCCTAACGAGATATCTGTATCATATATCTGTCCTGGTTCGATTGCTGTGTAGAAACCAGACAATGTAGCCAACCCCGAAACTGCCCACAGCTGCGTGCGCCATCTCGCCATCTCTCGCAAGATCCGTGAACTACTGCTGTGACATAATTGCTGCTCTGCGTGAATATTTTTGTGAAAAATATACACGATCGTTTCAAAGCTCTCATTTTTATTCCAGGCTTTCAATCTCAATTTCAAAGGTACGTTATTGTTTGTGCACGTCTTCTGAAGGGTGGGAAAGTATAATTTCGTACATATTACGTATACAACTGTTTATATCAAAAAATAAGGTTTTGAGGTGACAGTATTTTAAAATTTTTTTCAATTATTACTAATTATTTGACAATCCCACCCTTCATTAGTACCTCTACTTTACTCCTGTAAAAGAATTTTGCGATCTGTAAAGCCGTTTCAAAATAAGAGCTTTGAAATGAATTGTCGGTAATTTGGACGGCTTTAGCATCCCCTTAATGGCCTAGTTTACACCAGACCGTTTGATACGCGTACCAAGTACTATATTCGTATCAAATCCGAATTAAATCTTGGGTTATCCCGGTGTAAACCGAGATTTGATACGAATTTGATACGGATATAGTACTTGGTATGTACATACGCGTATCAAACGATCGGTGTAAACTAGGCCAATGCGTTTTATGCGCAATTCGGAACGGACCCTAAGCAAATAGCGCTAATAGCGCGCTCCCCGAACGCAGCCAATCAGTCCTCCTCTGTGCTCATATAAGGCGATTTTTGGCTATCGTTTGATATGGTTTGGTATGTATGTATACATATACCAAAGTTGCTATCCATGGCTGCTATAGGTTCTGGTGTAGTTTGGTACCATTTGGTTGCTTACCAGAGTCACGCCAAAAATTGCCAATAGTCAAAAATCAGTACATTTCGGAACGCACCTATAGTAACCTCTATGAAATTGGCCGGACAATTTCAACGTATCAAACTTTCATTAATTGGAATCGATTGGTGGTCGTTTGGTGGTCTTTGGTAGTCTAGTCCGATCGTTTGGTGGTTAGTCGTTTTCCTGTAAAATAAAAATTAAATTTCCGGTGTAAAGTTGCTGGACAATTTTTATTTTTCAACCAATTTAACTTTTTTATAGCTCATTCGACGCGGAATCGTTTGGTGGTCACGAATATCATCATAAAAACGTTTGGTAGTCAACCGTTTTCCCAGAAAATAGAAAAAAACCGTATGCGCATAATGCCGGACATATCACCTCTGTGCCACACTAGTCGGAACAATTGTATTTATCACCCAAATTGACTTTGATAGGGCTCAATCGACGCAGAATCGTTTGGTGGTCACGAATATTGTAATTAAAACGTTTGGTGGTCAATGGTATTCCTAAGAAATAGAAAAAACCGTACTCTCACGCCATTGGCCGTACGACTCCGTGACGTTGGCTCGATAATTTGATGGATAAACATTGGGAGCTTTCCAGCAAGCGACACAGGTCGACACAAGCATCGTTCTATCTTTCTTTTTTGGTAATGAGCAACAAAGATAAAACGATACTTGTGTCGAGTTGTGTCGCTTGCTGGAAAGCTCCCATTATTTATCAATCAAATTGACTTTCATACGGCTCAATCGACGCGGAATCGTTTGGTGGTCACGAATATCGTCATTAAAACGTTTGGTGGTCAATGGTTTTTCTGAGATATAGAAAAAACCGTACTCTTACGCCATTGGCCGTACGACTCCGTGACGTTGGCTCGATAATTTGATGGATAAACATTATTTATCAATCAAATTGGCTTTCATACGGCTCAATCGACGCGGAATCGTTTGGTGGTCACGAATATTGTC
The DNA here is from genome assembly GCA_030770215.1 of Temnothorax americanus. Taxonomy (NCBI): domain Eukaryota; kingdom Metazoa; phylum Arthropoda; class Insecta; order Hymenoptera; family Formicidae; genus Temnothorax; species Temnothorax americanus. Next base: position 10,105 of record JASTWO010000980.1, read on the forward strand.
ATTCAAACGTTTGGTGGTCAATGGTTTTTCTGAGATATAGAAAAAACCGTACTCTCACGCCATTGGTCGCATGACTCCGTGACGTTGGCTCGGTAATTTCATGGATAAACATTATTTATCATTCAAATTGACTTTCATACGGCTCAATCGACGCGGAATCGTTTGGTGGTCACGAATATCGTCATTAAAACGTTTGGTGATCAATGGTTTTCCTAAGAAATAGAAAAAACCGTACTCTTACGCCATTGGCCGTACGACTCCGTGACGTTGGCTCGATAATTTGATGGATAAACATTATTTATCAATCAAATTGACATTCATATGGCTCAATCGACGCGGAATCGTTCGGTGGTCACGAATATCGTCATTAAAACGTTTGGTGGTCAATCGTTTTCTTAAGAAATAGATAAAACCGTACTCTCACGCCATTGGCGTGAGCGCACGGTATTTTCTATTTTTTAGGAAAATGATTGACCACCATACGTTTTAATGACTATATTCGTGACCACCAAACGATTCCGCGTCGATTGAGCCGTATGAAAGTCAATTTAATTGATAAATAATGTTTATCCATGAAATTACCGAGCCAACGTCACGGAGTCATACGACCAATGGCGTGAGAGTACGGTTTTTTCTATATCTCAGAAAAACCATAACCACCAAACGTTTTAAGGTGCCTTTTCATGCTGACGCTCGACGCTCATTTTCAGCGGCAAATTCGTATGTATTTGACCGGAAATGAATGTCCGGGAAAGAATCTACCATATGAAATCGTTTGTATTTCGTATGAAGTCTTTTGAAGTGCAATTGAAAAGGTTTGTGAGTCATTCGTTTAATTGTAATTAATTAATTATTTTTACACCATGCATTTAGCCGAAATAGATAAATTAATAAAAGTTTTTATACGGAATCGTTTGTATTTTGTATGAAGAGTTATGAAGTGTGATTAAAAAGGTTCGTGAGTCACTCAGATAATTTTAATTAAATATTTATAAACTCGGTAATTAGCCGAAATATAGATTTTTAGTTATTCATGTTAAAAGAAGAAGGCGCTAGTGTTCCCGAAGGTCCGTTTGCAATCAGAATTAATATGAACGTTTTAAAAATTATTTTATACTGAAATAAATAAATATACAGGCTAATAAGTCTGTAGCTATAAGCGATAGTTGCTAATTAAGTTTGTAAAGATGTACCAGCTGTGCAGGGTGAAGAGCAGGTTATCTCAAAGGCCCTGCCACAACCCAATTAAAAGAGACTTAAATGTCATTACTGCTGAGAAGTACTTCTTGCCATTTAAGGGGATGCTAAAGCCGTCCAAATTACTGACAATTCATTTCAAAGCTCTCATTTTGAAACGGCTTTACAGATCGCAAAATCCTTTTACAGGAGTAAAGTAGAGGTACTAATGAAGGGTGGGATTGTCAAATAATTAGTAATAATTGAAAAAAATTTTAAAATGCTGTCACCTCAAAACCTTATTTTCTGATATAAACAGTTGTATACGTAATATGTACGAAATTAAACTTTCCCACCCTTCAGAAGACGTGCACAAACAATAACGTACCTTTGAAATTGAGATTGAAAGCCTGGAATAAAAATGAGAGCTTTGAAACGATCGTGTATATTTTTCACAAAAATATTCACGCAGAGCAGCAATTATGTCACAGCAGTAGTTCACGGATCTTGCGAGAGATGGCGAGATGGCGCATGCAGCTGTGGGCAGTTTCGGGGTTGGCTACATTGTCTGGTTTCTACACAGCAATCGAACCCAGGACAGATATATGATACAGATATCTCGTTAGGCATTTTTACATTTTTTTCAATTATTACTAATTATTTTACAATCCCACCCTTCATTAGTACCTAAACTTTACTCCTGTAAAAGGATTTTGCGATCTATGAAGCCGTTTCAAAGAACGAGCTTTGAAAGATATGTGGTACAGATATCGCGTCAGACATTTTTACATTTTTTTCAATTATTACTAATTATTTTACAATCCCACCCTTTATTAGTACCTAAACTTCACTCCTGTAAAAGGATTTTGCGATCTATGAAGCCGTTTCAGAGAACGAGCTTTGAAAGATATGTGGTACCAGATATCGCGTTAGGCATTTTTACATTTTTTTCAATTATTACTAATTATTTTACAATCCCACCCTTATTAGTACCTAAACTTTACTCCTGTAAAAGGATTTTGCGATCTATGAAGCCGTTTCAAAGAACGAGCTTTGAAAGATATGGGGCCCGATTTTCTATCTACAAACGTATGCGTAAACTCTGCTCTAACAGAAAAGCTGCAAGCTTATTGGCTAAAAACTGTGCGACAGAGAGCAAATCAATTTGCAGCCTTTCTGTTAGAGCAGTGTTTGCGCATATGTTTCTCGTTAGAGAATCGGGCCCATGTGGTACAGATATCTCGTTAGGCAATTTTACATTTTTTTTAATTATTACTAATTATTTTACAATCCCACCCTTCATTAGTACCTAAACTTTACTCCTGTAAAAGGATTTTGCGATCTATGAAGCCGTTTCAAAGAACGAGCTTTGACAGATATGTCGTACAGATGCCTCGTTAGACAAGGACAGATATCTCTCGTAATTAATTCTCTATGTATGTAATTTGCATGCACCCATTTATTCCTCTCTCTCTCTCTCTCTCTCTCTCTCTCTCTCTCTCTCTCTCTCTCTCTCTCTCTCTCTCTCCCTCCCTCTCCCTCTTTCCCTCTCTCATTGCTGTCCCTCTCTCTCTTAGTACACTGGGTAGCGTATACACTTAGTATGGTAAAATCAGGATTTTTTGGAATTCTAGGGTATATTTGAAGAAAGAAAAACGGTAATGTTATTTAGGACAAAAAACTCTGTTTATTATTTCGTTGATAAAATGTTGAGAAATGTAAACAAAAATACATATATAAATGAAATATATGTTATTTTTTTTATTGTTACTGTCTCGAAAGTAAATAATATTACATATAAAACCGTAATGCAATTGATCGAACATACATATTCATACACACGCACACGCAATCGCACGAGCACGATACGCATACGCACATAAATATATTATATATATTATGATAACGCTAATCCCGACGGTTCATACTGTTATTACTGTTATTCATCAATACATTAGGTTATTAGGTTTTATGGGTTATGCAATACACACACAAACACACACAATCATTATTCTGAAAGCTGAATGGGTGAAATCATCTGTGATCGCGAGATAAAATATCCATATCTTTGAGGTCTCTTAGAGCAAAAATTCTGCTTTAAAGAGAGTTGTTGCCTTGAGAACTTTTGATCAAGATGTCATGAACAACATTTTCCCAAAGTTTCAGACAAATTCGCCGAGAACCTATTTCCATAGGTTTTTGTGCGGGGTTCTTTGAAAATCTTATAGAAACACAGTTTGAAAATATTTTTTGATATTTTTTATTAAGTGTGTTTAAAAAAAAATTTGAAAAAAAAACGTCCCATTTTTTTGGCCCATTTTTCGTAAAATTATGGGCGTTTAAAAAAAAAGTAACGTAATTTTTCAAAAATTGATATTTTGAAAACGGTTTGACAAAAAATTTGAAAAAAAATCATGAAGGTCTTTTTCAACTAATACTATAACATAAAAAATTTTCAAAAAAATCGGAGATGTAAAACCCAAATGGTGTCCGATTTGGCGCGGTACGCCTTATATATATCTTCCATCGCGTAAATTCTACAAATGAACTTTGCTTGAAAAATACATGTGATATAAAAGGCACAAAAGGAATTTATGCAAAATTATTCTTAGTACAAAGTAATCGGAGCACGATCCTGGAGACATCCCGTGTCCGCGATATCGTCATCGTGGACGAGGCTCCAAGCCCAGAGAAAAAATAATCGTATTATACAAACGATAGACCCCCGATATTGTCGTACAAAATGTATGTGTATCTATCCCTATAGCTTCTTCTCCTCTCTATATTATAATGAAAGAAACGTATCCTACTGAAAAAGGCCCGTTTAGCGAAATAGGAAGCCGATGCCAGCTATAGTCTCACGCGAAAAGCGAACGTCGAATTTATAACACAATGGCTGTGTTCGGGAAGCGCGCTATTAGCGCTATTGCATCATTCTATCTTTATCGCTTCATCAGGTGTAAAACAAGGATAAAATAAGCAAATAGCACTAATAGCGTCTTCCCGAACGCACCTAATAAATTAATATTTAGCATCTCTATCGAATTTCTATCAAAAAACGAGACAGGTTATTTATTTTGTTTTCTAAGAGAATTCAATCACTCTCTCTAACCGAATTTCACTAATATTTAAACGTCAGAAACGCACGTTGTCCGAGTTAGCACAGGTCCGACAGATTTCTTTCTATAGACGGCATAGTTGCCAAAATATATTACATGAAAAGAAAATTAATCTACAAAAATCAAATAATATTATGAGCATTGCACAAAAAAAATATACTCGAAGAATGTATTTTAAGAATCAGAAAGATTAAAAAAATGCGACAAAGTTTTTTCCCTCCGGATGAAATTCCAACGTGCACTTCTAAGGTCAACGCGCATCCTTTGCTAAACGAATGAATTCATACACGTTTTGCAGCCAGATTTTTATTGACGTGATACAGACGGGTGTACATCTGAGCCTCAATAAAGCGCAAGTTTAATCGTAAATCAGTTATGCGAAAGATCTTAGATCTTATACTTGTCAATAAAGTTATAAAATCCGCAAATAATGCGAAAATTTGCGCATCCCTCGTGATCGAATATAAATGGATCGCGTCGCTTCGCTAATGATCGGATGAACATTTTCTAAAAAACGCAACAAAATATTTGCTCCACGAAATAAGCTCGCACAAATCGCATCTGACAAAACTGAAATTTAACAATTATATGTAAAATCATAAAGCTATAAATTAGTTTTTGTTTTTAACAAGAGAAGTTGAGACACGTAGCGATAAAATTGAATGAATTTTCAACACGATAAAGATAAGTTTAATAATTTTCTTCTACGGTTTTCGTTTCTTTTTTAAAAAATAAAGATGTTAAAAAAAATCAAAATAAAATAATATGTAACAAAAGTTTCTCTTGGTGTAAATTTTTAAAAGGAGAAAGCAAGTTTGGAATAATAATATGATGAATCAACATTCTCTGAATACATATAGAAATCATTCAATTTTTTCCCGACGCGTTGTGGAAAATATGACGGCTCCGTATAATCGTTAATTACCGCTAACGAACCGTCGTAAGCAAATTCCTCGAAACGTTCGCTACAAAAGAAAACGAAAACAATTTTGGGACAAGAACGGAAGCGTTCGTCATCGTCTTCGTTTCTAAGCCGTAAAGATGTACGTACTCCACTATGATAAATTATAATTATTCTTGATATCAGCATTCGCGGCACCCTAAAGTCCCGATGGATAAAAACTAAATACTTAGTAGCATCCGAGTTTGATTTAGTCGGGCAACGTGAACACAGTTACACGTTTGCCCGTCTCTGTGAAAAAAAAAAACGCGACGATCACCTTTTTTCTTTCTTTTCAAGTACTCTGTATACTTGTAAACTATAAATGTATAAAAACGATTAGGTACTCGCCGCGATGGAAAGAAAGTAACACAATACAATTTCTTTATGATTCTCGAAATCAAATCTGTTTGGATTTCTAAGCACAAGGAAAAACATCTCTTTTGCTTATGTATTATTCGACACAGCAATGATACTCTTCATGGAGTGCAGTAACGGCTGTCGCATACTAACAATGGAAACGAAGACGAGGGCGAAAACGGATAAAAGATTGAAAAGCGCACTCGGAAGGGAAATGAAAGCACCGCGAGTTTCCTCTTCCCGACGGTCCTTCGACTTTATTCGCGAGGCAACGATACTTTACGCAAATATCCAGTATTCTGTATACAATCATAATTTATAGCTAATCATCCGTCGACGAAACATATCGCTCGCGTTAAAACAGCCGCTTCGGCGTAAACTGCACACGTTATGCAGTTATAGATAATTAACAAACTGAATAAAAATCTTAATTCTTAATATCATTATGTTATAATAATTAAGATTTTTATTTAGTTTGTTATCTATACTGTTCATCAGCTGCGTTACCCTCTACTCTGATGCTAAGAGACTGAGTGTAATAAATCAATACTATATAAATTTAATATTTATTGCATTTGTGTTATAGAAGTTATTGTTTTACCCTATCAAGAATGGATCGATAGATCCTTTGAAATAGTTTTACATCATTCATTTACATTACAAGAAAAAAATTATTTGAGGTGCAAGAGATGCAGTAAATTGCCAAGTCTAATAAGTACCCGCGTCAATATATACTATGTATACTAATTCACATTCTCAATTGTGCTACTGTTATTATTTATCATCAGACAATTATAAACATACACATAATAATTAGATAGATATTATATATATATACGCATGTGTGCATAAGAATATATGTAATTTATAAAAAGCGGGTGCTTATCAGCCTTGATACGTTACTGCCTTCTGCTACGCGGACGGCCAGAAAGCATTTTCAGGTTCAGGCCGTATTGCTAAAGAATCCCAGACGCGGCAACGCCGAGCGGCGTTGCCGCGTCTATAGCATATGTCTCTCCACCGTGCGTCCGTGTGAGCAATTCAGTGGTGTGTGTACGTGTACGGACATACACCACTTCATAGAACCTGAAATTAGTTGGTAACACTGAAACCGGAGTTTCGTGTTGTCACCATGCGAGGTCTCCAATATCAGTTCGGCCTTTGCTTTTAGTTGACAGAGTTGACATTACCGACGTCGAGGAAGTTCGGCCTTAGCTTTAGCATCCCCTTAAGTTAGCATGTCAGAGCAACCGAATTGTACATTGCGTTCCACCTTGAATTTTTTTTACAGTCGTTTATTAGGATTGCCCTACTTTTAAATTGAGCGTTTTTTAATGTATTATTATTATTAAACTACCGATATTGATATATTATTAGTAATTTAATATTAAAACTTAACAGAGTGACGTAAACTAATTCGCTCATAGTATTATAACAAAGTATTATGCGTTCAAATTCTCGAAAGCTAGCTTCTTTACTATGCTCTCTCTTTATGTCGATCGATTCAGATAAAAATCTCCGAAGTCTCTCTTTCTCTCGCGATATTCCTAGAGTAAAACTGTACAAAAACTCTACGAAAGTGGCGATATTTTTCACGGATCTGGTTTGAGTCTTGGCTCTTGGGGAAGGTACGCATGTAGAAAGAGTACGCCAACACAGTTTATCCTGCTAAAATGGTTATCAATCTCTATAAGTTCTTTATTGTTTACACATAAATTATAGAATATCTAAACGTTTCTTTTTTTTCGATGTCCTGTGAAATTGTACAATAGAGTTACAAATAAAGATAAAGCCACACTTTACGTATAATCTGATTCAGTCTTTGCTAATGTTACATAATAACGTGCGAAAGAACTAACAGTTAGACTATTTAAGAGGCTATTTAAGAATTTTAATTAAGATACTGAAAGCATAAAACTGTTCAGCTAGCTTTACACAAAGATATTGGTCTTCTTCTTTATGAAATCGTCAAATTATGATTATGATACATTTCTACATTATCACCAGCATCGAATCTAATCTTATTTATCGTGATACTCTTGAGAAACTGTTAATCCATTGTCTTAACTCGATCGCGGCGCAGAACTGCGTCCACCAATGTTGTTCCTCTCCCTCCAATCGATTCCCGTAAAAGCTGTCTACATATTGAACAGTCGATACAACGACGGCGGATTAGTCTGAAATTAAGCACACGTTAACAATCACTCTTCTTACTAAAATCACAATTCTCTTTTTAATTGCATACCTTGATTATGACATAGACCAGCACGAGAGTCAGATCGTCGGCAGCAGGTATGCCTTTCTGCGACGCCATGGAGAGGAGATTCATGATGGTAGTCGCGCAACGAAATACACACTGCAACTTATCCCTAGGAGTCTTATACGCCGATATCACAGCCAATTCAGCCTGCGCCCATGACCAATGGCATTCGTAATAATGAACTTTTAAAATGTGTAGGGCCTTGTGATTTGGATGAGTTACGACCTTTGCCAACTTTTTGATGTGACCGTGAAAAAGCTGGTCCCTATATACATCTCCATCTTCATTTAGATAGAGCGCATTGTGGTGCAGCCACCTGGCCACGTCCTCCGGCGAAGTACCGAGCAGTCCTTGCTCCTGCAAGTACTGCACACCCTTGCCGGGCTTCCAACTAAAGATCTGCTTGATATCGGCCTCCCATACCTCCTTTTGTTTCTGTACTTCATACTGCTCCGGCGAGTCCGGCACCTCCTTGTTGCCAGTCAGACTGGAGACTGGAGTTGGCCGACGAGAGGCTGCCAGCGCTGCCGTAACGCGGTAGCGGGGTCTCCGGCATCGTATCCGGTGGATGTGACAATGGTTGCTGATCCGCTGGCACGCTGGGATTTACGTAAAGATCCCAACTCCACTCCACCATGCATTTCAGAATAGACACGAGGCACTCGAGACCACAAATGCGCATGGATTTCTCCTGAAAGAGCAAGACACTAATATTACAAACAAAACTTTATATTGCTTGTTTCGAAGAACATTCTCTGTTCCAAATAATACACCTATCCTGTCATCCTCTTTCTTATAACGCACCTGATTTGGCGATGCACCTAGCTCCAGAGCTTGACAACCTTGAGCAATCTTAGAGAGATCATTGACGAGCTTCTCGAAGAGATTCGCTGCTGAGATCGCAATCGTAGTTAACGTAGATGTCGACGACGCTCTGGGCATCCGCGCAGATCCTCGTAAGCGCATGTATGACCATCCACTTGTGCTCAAAAGAGCTGCTACAGGTCTCGAGGATGTTCATAAAGATCTCCTTAAAGAACACCTCAATCTGCATCTTGAGGTGCATCTTGAAACGGGCGAGCAGCGCCAGGAACAGCGCTAACGACAGCTCGAACACTTCCGGCACCAAAGACACGCCATTCTTCGACAGCACGACACACAAGTACTGTTTAATGGCGATAACAAACATCTCGTTAGAGCGCAATATTGGACCGGCATTCTGCAAGATTCCCAGAAGTAACTGAAGCGACAAGATCTTGGAACGGAGCTCGTGCGATATTGGATCGGGAGTGCCGTCCGGCAGCGGTTTCATAGAGAGCTTGCAGAGAGCGCGAAACACCAGGACTGCATCATTTTGCAGCACATGGGTGAATTTTGCAGTTACCATGTTGTCATTCTCAGTGGCTGCCTCGTCACCGTTGTTCTCCGGACTACCGTTCTCCAAACTGACTTCCTCTTCCAATGGCACCACGGATTTTACTACAACATCAAGAATACTCTTGACAATTGTTTGAGAATCAATGTTATCATTACTAGGAGCATTCTCTGGACTAACCTTGGCTTCAGTTTCGCCGTTTGCTATGACAGAACCCTCCTGCTGATGTTCCCCATCAAGCCTCACGATCTCTTCCTCCGCCTGAGTCTCCATTCGCGCGAAGATCACGTTGATCATCTGCGTGAGAGTCGCACGGGCTGTTGTTTGATTCACCAGGTTGCGCGACGCCAAGTAAACGTTGTAAACAGTACGAATTGTTTAACAGTACCGTACTCTCGTGTACCTCCACACCTCCGCTGGCTTGTCATTACAGTCAACAGAGCTTTAATAATCTGCAGCTGCACACCCTCATCGGTCTGTGGACCGGTGAAGCAACCGCAGATTGTCTCGACAATGCGCACAATCAGCAGCTTGTTAGGCTCCGTTGAATCAGGCACATTGCCAGTGATGCCAATCGCATATAGATGGCTATATGCGATTAACTTCTGCAGGCAGTCCAGTGCTGTGTCACCACAATCCGTAGTTACTAGCTCTGACATGCTGATTCAAATGGCAAGAAGTACTTCTCAGCGGTAATGACATTTCAGTCGCTCAATTGGGCTGTGGCAGGGCGTTTGAGATAACCTCTTTACCCTGCACAGCTGGTACATCTTTGACACAGTATATACAGTAGCGCAACTCTCCTGATTTCTTGTTGTCTAAAATGGAGTGCGCATGCGCGAAATAAGTAAGCGCCCACTAACCCCATCTGAACGTCGTTCTCTGAACTTCTTTCTCAATTGCTCTTCCTTTCTCCGTTCTGCTTCGCTCCCTCTAGAATTTAAATGGTCAGTTAAATAAATGCCTATCTGTATTGGAACAGAAATTTGGAGGGAATTAGCTCAATTAGTCACTGAATGCTATTGAGAGCTGTTAGAAGTGTTTGACAGACTCTGAATACGTTTATGTGATTAAAGTGAAAAGAGTTTACAAAGTATAAAGACAGTGAAAGAATGAAGTAAAGAAAAGTGAAGGAAAGTGATAAAAGTGAAATAAATGATAAAAGTGATAAAAGCGAAGGAAACATAAAAGAGAAATTTTTTTCTAAGGGAATAGTTAACCTATATAAATATTATATAAGTTTTCAATTCTCTTGGAAGCACTTTGATCTTAGCTTTGTTTCAGGTGTTGCTGCATATAATAATTAAAAATAAATGCGATAAGAAAGCCAAGCTGTGCAGTACCAGAGTGCGTTAAGAAGTTTATTGATGTGCAACGACATTTTTTTAAATTTCCAAAGGAACAAGACAGGTATAACACATTGCTTTATATAATATTATTATTTTTTATATAAATTATATTGCTTCCTCATAGAAGAAGCTTTGTTTTTGTAAAAAAAAAATTTTTTTTTGTTTTTCTGAATGCGTTCAGAATGTTCTAAAACGTCGAAAAATTGCAGTTTTAAAAAATATCTGTATGCATGTATGTGTGTGTGTGTGTGTGTATGTATGTGTGTACGTGCCAAATTTACCGAAATTTCTTTCACTCCAGAACTAATCAACCAAATCTTAACGAATTATATATGAAATAGGGGTAGAAAAAACTGAAGAATATAATAGAATTAATAAAAATTGCTAATAATCAAGGGGTTCTTTTTTAATAAAATTTTGAATTTGCAGAAATGATTGTTTATGCTTTAATTTCCGCAAATTTGGAGATATCGATCTATTTCTAATTTTATTATATTTTTCAGTCTTTTCTACCCCTATTTCATATATAATTTGTTAAGATTTGGTTGATTAGTTCTGAAGTTATAGAAATTTTGGTAAATTTGCTCTAACTTCCGCAAATATTGAGATATCGGGCTTCTTGATAGTTTTTAAGTGTGCAAGTAGAACCCTTTGCTCACAAAGCTTCTTCTATGAGGAAGCCAAAAAAATAAATACTAATAATTATATATTAAATAAAATAAAAGTTTCCTCATATACATTAAATTTATACATTAAATGAAATAAGCTTCCTGTATAATAATGAGGAAGCAATGTGCAAGTTTGTAATTTGCACCCATTTTTTTCAATTGTAATGTGTGCATTACTTTGTCATTGGTAAAATGGTACAACATTTACAGATGGCTGCAATGGGTACGAGCATGTAGAAGGCTGGATCTAGAACCTAAAGGTCCAGAATATGCCCACCAGAATTGTCGTTTGTGCCATTTGCATTTTGAAAACAAATGGTACAAAATTAATAAAGTTAGGGCTCGTCTTCACCCAGATGCTGTACCCACTATATTTTTTGGACCAGGTTTTCAACAACAGTGAGTTTTTACTAACAAATAATTATTAATTTTACATATTTTAATTTAATTAAATTAGTTTTGTTTCATAAAAAGTATAAAATTGAATAATACTGGTATAAGGTGTATAAAAAATAATAGCAACAATATCTAACAATATTTACATTATTTTTTATGTATTATGTGAAAGTAACATATAAAAACAAAATAATTAAAATCTTTTAGGGACAACACAGCACCCGAACAAACAACACAACAAAATGAGGAAAATGTGGTTAAAGAGAAAGTAGATAGGTATGCTAAATATAAATGTTCTATTTGTTATAATATTATATTTTATAATAAATATTATATGATACATATATATATATATATTTTTTTGTTGTTGCAGAAATACATGTGCTGAGGCAACTGTTGCAGAAATGCAAGTGCAAGAAGATAATAGGTAATTTATATTAATAAGAGACTTGTTTACGTTTATTAACAATAATGGCTAAAAGAAAAAAAATTGTATATTTTCAGCAAAGCAGAAACTTCACAAACAATCGTCCCAATTATTGTCAGTGACGTAGAAATAACTCAACCGTAAGTTTTTCTTTACTAATTTACAGTTAAACATGTATTTTTATTTTCTTTATTTGTTACGTAATAAAAGTTTTCTTATAAAATATAATTGTCAGGATATATGTAATTTATTTATTAACACTTTATATTTAAATTTTTTTTAATTTTAGATTTTATTTAATATTATTTTGCTGTTTTTGTCTCTTACAGCAAAATAGTTACATAATTACATATATCATATTTAAAAATAATCTTTGTGCTATGATCTAACGTTTGGAATATATTATAGGAGCACATCCACTATCAAGAAGCCTGCAGTTACGACTAAATCGTCTGATGATAGCCCGAGAAAAAGGAAATTGCGAGAGAAATTCCAAAAATTAAAGGCGCAAAATAAAGTAATGCGTGAAACAATCCGACGGCTTCGTATGGAAAACAAGAAGAAAGCTACAAAAGTTGAAGAAGAAAACGAATTCGATCAACTAATAAAATTAGGCCGTAAGTTATTACCGGAAAAATTTAATAGATTATTAGCGGCACAAGTCGACGCACAATTAAAATGTAAACGTGGCAGAAGATATGATCTCGAATTTAAGAAATTTGCTTTATCATTATTTTTTTTAAGTCCACGAATGTACCGGGAATTGAAAGATTCAATTGCATTGCCTTCTGTACGTTCTCTACAATTATTTACGCAAAAATGGAATATTGAGCCTGGTATAAATGATAAAATTTTTGAAGCACTTAAATTAAAATTGAATACGTTGCCTCTTGTAGAACGTCATTGCATAATATGTGCCGACGAAATGAGTTTAAAAGCTCATTTATTTTATAATATATCACGGGATGAAATAATTGGTTTCGAAGACATTGGTGATAAAAAATCATCTAAACCTGCAAGAAGCGCTTTAGTTATTATGGCACGTAGTATTGCAGGTAATTGGAAGGTGCCTATTGTTTTTTGTTTTGTAGAAACTACATGCCATATGAACTTTTTAAAAAATCTGATATTTAATACAACAATTAAATTAAGAAATACAGGTGCTATGGTGCATGCATTGGTTACGGACATGGGTTCTAATTTTATACAACTGTCCCGTGATTTAGGAATATCTACACAAAATTCAACTTTTTCAGTTAACGGAGAAAATTTAGTTTACATTTTTGACACTCCACATTTAATAAAAGCAACCCGAAATAATTTGTTAAAACATAATTTTGAATTTAATAATAAAGTAGCTTCGTGGGATCATATTAGACAGTTTTATATGCAAGACGTCAAACAATGGATAAGAGCAGCTCCTAAATTATCAAAAATTCATATGAACCCAAATAACTTTATAAGAATGAAAGTTAAATATGCCGTACAAGTACTTAGTAACCATGTATGTGCAGGAATGTGTACACAGATGTCTGTCGGTCTTCTTCCGACTAAAGTCGTTGGAACTATAGATTTAATTGATCATTTTAATAAGTTGTTCACCGGCCGCTCGACCGAGTGCGTGAACCAAATGTCCGAACCTGCGGTTCCTCTCGTACTGAGCAGGATTACTATCGCAATGACTGGTCATCAGTAAGGTAAAACTAACCTGTCTCACGACGGTCTAATCCCAGCTCACGTTCCCTGTTGGCGGGGTAACATGGAAAAATTTTTACCGGAAGTGAAAAACAAATGCAGTTTTTGCAAGAAATGTCAGATCTTATAAAAAGTATTAAAGTAGTTATTAATAATAATAATGGTAAATATGTAAAAGTTAAATGCTTTGAATGCTGGCAGATAACAATTAATAGCATCATTCAGCTTTGGGAAACATTAAAAAATCATAATTTTCCATATCTCCGAACACGTAGATTGAATCAAGATTGTGTCGAAAATTTTTTTGGTTCTGTTCGGAAACAAGGCGGTAATTGTCTTAATCCGACACCTATACAATTTAAGCGCGCCTTTAAAAAACTTTTTAGTACAACATTATTAAAACATTCAGATACGCAAAATTGTGCTTCTGATAATGATGATATGTTAAACCTTATTGGAACGTTAGATAATAACAAAGAGTCCACTGTTTCGGAATTTACTGCTTCATCATCGGCGCATAACATTTTAAATATTCCGACTCATGAATATCGTTCAATGGATCTGCCAGAAGAAAATGCATTTAAATATGTTTGCGGATTTTTAATTAAAAAATGTACAGCAATACATTCTTGTGATATATGTACAAAATATATGAATGATAATATGGCTGTCTTAGATAATACAACATTATATTGTTCTTTTCGAGCCTATGAAAACGAAGAAGGAAATTTGTTTGGGAAATTAAACATACCAAGTAATGACTTTTGTTATTATATTCATAAATTAGAAGAAGTATTTGTAAAAAATTTTGAGAAGAATTGTTTCCAAAAAAATATTGGCAATTATTTATTCCAATTAACACAAAATATAACTTTTGAACCGCCATGTCCAAGTTTCCCTACTTCATTTTTAATAAAATTATATCTTTGTATGCGTATATATTACACATTATCGCTGCATAATAAATCGTGCAAACGGGTTACCACAAAAAATAGGAAACTTTTAAACGTTTCCCATTTATAAATTTTCTTCTTATAATGTTTAATTGTCATGTTGAGTTATGCGTTACGGGCATATTTTAATTATTGAGGCTACTGTTTTATTGATTCTTATTCTTATAATGGATTGTGATATATTACTTGCCCAGTATTGTGTGTTCATTTATTGCATGTTTTGTTATTTGCTTGCAAATAACATTATATATAACTTTGCGTGTTTCTTTATTGCATTTTGTTTATTTTCAAATTATATTGTCTAACTTATATTGTATTTAATAATGTATTGATTGTATTGTTGCGTTTTACATTTTAGTTTTAATTAATGGCAACATGTATGTGCAATTTTTTCAGTTGCGTTAATATTGATATTGTGTTTTGATATTATGCGTTCATATTGTGCGTTGAAATTATGCGTTACTATATATGTATTAATAAGTGTGCATTAATAGACTTTTATACATTACGTTACTTATTAAATTTTATATTGTGTATGTTATATAAATTAATGTATTCGTGTGTGTTAAATAAATATATATGTATGTATATATATATGTATGTGCGATGGTGCATGTGTATTTGTAAAGGCATGAATACACTGTTAGTGATACATTAAATTAATTAATTTTTTTTTTTTTTTTTTAAGTTCTTACATGCCTCAAGGATGAATAATCAAAAGGTTATACGAATGAAAAACTTGGAGAAGAAATGGAGCTTACTAATATTACATTTTATAGATTCCTTGTTTATATTTTAAGTATTTTTTGTTCTACATTATTGTACAGTAATTATTGTAGCTTGCACTTTTATTGCCCTTTTCTTTTTTTGGGTTGTATCGAGGTGGATCGAGTAGCTGAGATACAGATCAATGAAAGAATTGTACAATAAAGTGTATTTAATGTATTTTTTTGTTCTGTTTCTCTGGTCTGTGTTGAGGTGGATCGAGTAGCTGAAGCATGGAGCAGTGAATAAATTAAAAGAAAAAAGACTACAATTTGGTACTACATAATATGTAATTTCTTATGTATTGTAATAAAGATACAATTTTATTTTATATAAAAAATGTAGTTTTTTTATTATATTTATTAATAAAACATGTACTTTTAATATATTGCAGTTATATTTATTACGGGTATATTCTTTTTGTATAGATATACTCCCTTACAGAAATTTAATACTGTAAGTGATTATTTGGCTAGTGATTAATTACTACTCATTTTGAGTATTAAAAGTACTGTTTTTAATGATTTTAATACTCAAAATAAGTAATTAATTACTAACCAAATAATCACTTACAGTATTAAATTTTTATATATAAGGGCTTAAAATTATTTTAAAATGTAATATTAACATATCATCGTTGTATTAAAATTAAAATTTCATTTATCGCATTTTAAATTAAGCATGAATATATATCTCATTTTTATTTTGGATGCATAATTAAAAATCATTTATTTATTTCATTTAATGTAATAAAACTATTTTATATTAAATATTTTATAATTATAATTGTTTTCTTATAAGTATAATATATAAAATATTATATTTTGCTTTTCGGTTGTTCAATATATGTTATATAACATTATATTTTCTAGTAATTTACCTCAATACATTTATATTATTCAATCTGCACAATCACATTTATATAATTTTATTTTTTCTCATTTATGAATTTTTTATGAATTTTTTTCTTATTTTTAATACATAATAAATATTTATTTTCATTATTTTCATTAAATTCAGATTAATTTCATGTAAAAGTGGAGTGAGAGCGGAGAAAGGAAGAGCAATTGAGAAAGAAGTTCTGAGAAAGGCGTTGGGCGCGTTCAGCAAAAGCGCTCAGTAGCATAGCACATGATTGGCTCTTATACTTTTAGACCCAACGAATCAGCGTAGCGTGTCGATAAGACGACACTCAACAGTTGTGTCTGCTGTACGTGGCCGTTTAGTTGGTATTAGTGGGCGCTTACTTATTTCGCGCATGCGCACTCCATTTTAGACAACACTAACTTCAAAGGCGCCGACAGAGAGTTGCGCTACTGTATATACTGTGTCTTTGATCTCGTTACGGAGGTCCTCTGCAAGACAGAATATTAGTCACAAACTTAATTAGCAACTATCGCTTATAATTACAGGCTTATTAGTCTGTATATTTATTTATTTCACTATAAAATAATTTTTAAAACGTTTATATTGGGTGTTTCCGACAAGTAGTCGGATTTCTAATCATTTCTAATCGGCTCGAGCAGTGGTACTCAGTTCATTTCAAAAAATCCCCTAGACTAATCTTTGCTGTCTCAGCACTCGGATTACGGATTACTGCGTTGCGTTGTGAGGAGCAAGTCGCAATTGTTCTCTCTGAAAGCTGAGTTCGTTGAGTTTTAATCAAAGCAGAGAAATAGGTACGTATTATTGTTCTAATGATTAACACTTTATTTTCTTTGAAATATACATTAAATAATAGAAGTATATGTACATACACGTTTCACTGACAGAAATCCCGAAAAACGAATTGTTAACCTCACTAACCTCTAACTTCACCTTAGCAAACGAAAAAGGATTAAAAGATATTAAAATTTTTTAATACCTTTGAATCCCTTTTTTGGCGGAATTAGATGAAATTAAATGGGATTCGAAATGAGATGGTCCAATCCCATGGAATCCAAAAAAGAAATTTTCAATTTCATCCAATCCTATGGAATCCGTAAAGGTTATGGAATTGCATGGCATTAGATGGTTTAGGAAATTGTTTTAAATTCTTCCCGAAATGACCACACACACACAATTTTATGAAAATTGGAAAGGATCAATGCTTTTAGATAAACGTTTATTTTTGTAGTCGGACGACTGGCGCCGTGTGGGCTTAAAGCTTGGGAACTCTTGCCTTAGGCAACTAGCGCCTGAAAATATCCAAAAATATCTTATTCGGTCCCGTAGGGAGTCTCCCTATATACCGGTCGGTGCGGAATTTTGAACTCGAAAGAATGTGCGGACGATGCGACGCCAAGCGGCGTTGATGCGAACTACCCATTTTCCGCGCGGGCGTGTATCACTGGTGGCGCGTACCGCCAAATTGGTTTAAAAGAATATTTCCTTGATAGAAGCCATCTAAGAAGTAATTTTCTTCAAGAAAGTAAAATTTTGTCATTAAGAAAAGGAAACGTTATAACCCACAAAAGTCATACTTTATTCAAGAAAATGATTTATTACATGGCTCTTAAGAAATTATTTCATTGGATTTAAATATTTATTTTCTTGGCGTATAGATTTTAAATATTACACTCTTTCTTAAAAAAATGTTACTACATAGAAAAAAATTATTTTCTTGTTAAAGAATAAATGTTTACTTATAACAAATATTAAGTGTCAAAGAGCATATAAATTTCAACTTAAAAAATTGTTATTTTGATTCTGATATCGTACATTTTTATTTAAATTAAATAAATATTTACTTAAATATGAAAAACATAATTTAAAAACATATTTATTTGGTTAAAAAAATATTCCTTGGTAGGAGCCGCCTAAGAAGTAATTTTCTTCAAGGAAGTAAATTTTGTCATTAAGAAAAGGAAACGTTATAACCCACAAAAGTCATACTTTATTCAAGAAAATGATTTATTACATGGCTCAAGAAATTATTTTATTGGATTTAAATATTTATTTTCTGGCATATACTACGTTTACGCGATCGTTACTTCTGTAGTAACTTACGATATATCACTCTTTTACGCGGCGTAAATTATCGTAAGTTACTACAAATCCCGTTTACCGCAAAGGAAAATCCTGTTTACGCGAACGAATTATCGTAAGTTACTACAGAAGTAACGCTCGCGTAAACGTAGCGATATATATATATATTTAAATATTACACTCTTTGGCTACCTTAAGACACTCTCTTAAGGTAGCCAAATGCCTCGTCATCTAATTAGTGACGCGCATGAATGGATTAACGAGATTCCCACTGTCCCTATCTACTATCTAGCGAAACCACTGCCAAGGGAACGGGCTTGGAAAAATTAGCGGGGAAAAAAGACCCTGTTGAGCTTGACTCTAGTCTGGCACTGTAAGGAGACATGAGAGGTGTAGCATAAGTGGGAGATGGCAACATCGCCGGTGAAATACCACTACTTTCATCGTTTCCTTACTTACTCGGTTAGGCAGAGCGCGTGCGCCCCGAGGGCTTCGTGCCCCGGCGATCACGGTGTTCTAGAGCCAAGCGTGTCAGAGTGGCGTGAGGCCTCGCGGCCGATCGCCGTTAATACTCCCGCGTGATCCGATTCGAGGACACGGCTGTGGGTTGGCTATGTGGGAACGCGAAGAGCACCGCAGTTGCGGCGGTGTCCGGATCTTCCCCTCGGACCTTGAAAATCCAGGAGAGGGCCACGTGGAGGTGTCGCGCCGGTTCGTACCCATATCCGCAGCAGGTCTCCAAGGTAAAGAGCCTCTAGTCGATAGACTAATGTAGGTAAGGGAAGTCGGCAAATTGGATCCGTACTTCGGAATAAGGATTGGCTCTGAGGAGCGGGGCGTGTCGGGCTTGGTCGGGAAGCGGGTTTGGCTGACGTGCCGGGCCTGGGCGAGGTGAACCGATCGGCGTTCTCGCGCCGGTCCCGGGGATCCGAGCTCGGTCCCGTGCCTTGGCCTCCCGCGGATCTTCCTTGCTGCGAGGCTTCCGTGGCGGCGCGAGCCGTCGTGGTCGTCCTCTTCGGCCGCCATTCAACGCTCAGCTCAGAACTGGCACGGACTAGGGGAATCCGACTGTCTAATTAAAACAAAGCATTGCGATGGCCCTCGCGGGTGTTGACGCAATGTGATTTCTGCCCAGTGCTCTGAATGTCAACGTGAAGAAATTCAAGCAAGCGCGGGTAAACGGCGGGAGTAACTATGACTCTCTTAAGGTAGCCAATAAAATTAAAAACTATTTAATTTAGAAATTACATCAACTGATCAAAACCATGGTAAAAATTAATAATGTCTCGATATCGATCTGAAAAAAGTGCTGTGTGAATCCGACAAACCAAGTTGGCTCACAGTTTTTCAATGTTCATATCGTAAAGACGTTACATATATTGCCAGTCAGGTCGATTTAAATTACTTTAATTGTTATTAC
>JASTWO010000981.1:0-29537 GCA_030770215.1 Temnothorax americanus
CACACCCACACGCACGCACACACACGCACACGCACGCATATTTTGAATTTCCGTGCATTTGCCCTAGCGGAGGTAACGACCGCGAGCGAAAGCAACACGCCGCGCGGGACTTGGAAATAATTCGGCCCCGTACGGACGCCGGAGGTCACGACCGCGAGCGAAAGCAACACGCGCGCGGACTTGGAAATAATTCGGCCCCGTACGGACGCCGGAGGTAACGACGCGAGCGAAAGCAACACGCCGCGCGGGACTTGGAAATAATTCGGCCCCGTACGGACGCCGGAGGGGTAACGACCGCGAGCGAAAGCAACACGCCGCGAGAGGACTGTGTATATTTAGACACGTCACACCCACACGCACGCACACACACGCACACGCACGCATATTTGAATTTCCGTGCATTTGCCCTAGCGGAGGTAACGACCGCGAGCGAAAGCAACACGCCGCGCGGGACTTGGAAATAATTCGGCCCCGTACGGACGCCGGAGGTCACGACCGCGAGCGAAAGCAACACGCCGCGCGGGACTTGAAAATTCGGCCCGTACGGACGCCGGAGGCACGACCGCGAGCGAAAGCAACCACGCCGCGAGGACTTGGAAATTAATTCGGCCCCGTACGGACGCCGGAGGTAACGACCGCGAGCGAAAGCAACACGCCGCGAGAGGACGTGGATATTTTAGACACGTCACACCCACACGCACGCACACACACGCACACGCACGCATATTTGAATTTCCGGCATTTGCCCTAGCGGAGGTAACGACCGCGAGCGAAAGCAACACGCCGCGCGGGACTTGGAAATAATTCGGCCCCGTACGGACGCCGGAGGTCACGACCGCGAGCGAAAGCAACACGCCGCGCGGGACTTGGAAATAATTCGGCCCGTACGGCCGCGGAGGTCACGACCGCGAGCGAAAGCAAAACGCCGCGCGGGACTTGGAATAATCGGCCCCGTACGGACGCGGAGGTAACGACCGCGAGCGAAAGCAACACGCCGCGAGAGGACTGTGTATATTTTAGACACGTCACACCCACACGCACGCACACACACGCACACGCACGCATATTTGAATTCCGTGCATTTGCCCTAGCGGAGGTAACGACCGCGAGCGAAAGCAACACGCCCGCGCGGGATTGGAAATAATTCGGCCCCCGTACGGCCGCCGGAGGTACGACCGCGAGCGAAAGCAACACGCCGCGAGAAGACTGTGTATATTTTAGACACGTCACACCCACACGCACGCACACACACGCACACGCACGCATATTTGAATTCCGTGCATTTGCCCTAGCGGAGGTAACGACCGCGAGCGAAAGCAACACGCCGCGCGGGACTTGGAAATAATTCGGCCCCGTACGGACGCCGGAGGTCACGACCGCGAGCGAAAGCAACACGCGCGCGGGACTGGAAATTAATTCGGCCCGTTACGGACGCCGGAGGTCACGACGCGAGCGAAAGCAACACGCCGCGCGGGACTTTGAAAATAATTCGGCCCCGTACGGACGCCGGAGGTCACGACCGCGAGCGAAAGCAACACGCCGCGCGGGATTGGGAAATAATTCGGCCGTACGGACGCGGAGGTAACGACCGCGAGCGAAAGCAACACGCCGCGCGGGAATTGGAAATAATTCGGCCCCGTACGGACGCCGGAGGTAAACGCCACACAACACCGCGAGCGAAAGCACACGCCGCGAGAGGACTGTGTATATTTTAGACACGTCACACCCACACGCACGCACACACACGCACACGCACGCATATTTGAATTTGCATTTGCCTAGCGGAGGTAACGACCGCGAGCGAAAGCAACACGCCGCGCGGGACTTGGAAATAATCGGCCCCGTACGGACGCCGGAGGTCACGACCGCGAGCGAAAGCAACACGCGCGCGGAACTTGGAAATAATTCGGCCCCGTAGGGACGCCGGAGGTAACGACCGCGAGCGAAAGCAACACGCCGCGCGGGACTTGGAAATAATTCGGCCCGTACGGACGCCGGAGGTAACGACCGCGAGCGAAAGCAACACGCCGCGAGAGGACTGTGTATATTTTAGACACGTCACACCCACACGCACGCACACACACGCACACGCACGCATATTTGAATTTCCGTGCATTTGCCCTAGCGGAGGTAACGACCGCGAGCGAAAGCAACACGCCGCGCGGGACTTGGAAATAATTCGGCCCCGTACGGACGCCGGAGGTCACGACCGCGAGCGAAAGCAACACGCCGCGCGGGACTTGGAAATAATTCGGCCCGTACGGACGCCGGAGGTCACGACCGCGAGCGAAAGCAACGCCGCGCGGGACTTGGAAATAATTCGGCCCCGTACGGACGCCGGAGGTAACGACCGCGAGCGAAAGCAACACGCACGCCGCGAGAGGACTGTGTATATTTTAGACACGTCACACCACACGCACGCACACACACGCACACGCACGCATATTTGAATTTCCGTGCATTTGCCCTAGCGGAGGTAACGACCGCGAGCGAAAGCAACACGCCGCGCGGGACTTGGAAAATAATTCGGCCCGTACGGACGCCGGAGGTCACGACCGCGAGCGAAAGCAACACGCCGCGCGGGACTTGGAAATAATTCGGCCCCGTACGGACGCCGGAGGTAACGACCGCGAGCGAAAGCAACACGCCGCGCGGGACTTGGAAATAATTCGGCCCGTACGGACGCCGGAGGTAACGACCGCGAGCGAAAGCAACACGCCGCGAGAGGACTGTGTATATTTTAGACACGTCACACCCACACGCACGCACACACACGCACACGCACGCATATTTGAATTTCCGTGCATTTGCCCTAGCGGAGGTAACGACCGCGAGCGAAAGCAACACGCCGCGCGGGACTTGGAAATAATTCGGCCCCGTACGGACGCCGGAGGTAACGACCGCGAGCGAAAGCAACACGCCGCGAGAGGACTGTGTATATTTTAGACACGTCACACCCACACGCACGCACACACACGCACACGCACGCATATTTGAATTTCCGTGCATTTGCCCTAGCGGAGGTAACGACGCGAGCGAAAGCAACACGCCGCGCGGGACTTGGAAATAATTCGGCCCCGTACGGACGCCGGAGGTAACGACCGCGAGCGAAAGCAACACGCCGCGCGGGACTTGGAAATAATTCGGCCCCGTACGGACGCCGGAGGTAACGACCGCGAGCGAAAGCAACACGCCGCGCGGGACTTGAAAATAATTCGGCCCGTACGGACGCCGGAGGTCACGACCGCGAGCGAAAGCAAACACGCGCGGGATTGGAATAATCGGCCCGTACGGACGCCGGAGGTAACGACCGCGAGCGAAAGCAACACGCGCGCGGGACTTGGAAATAATTCGGCCCGTACGGACGCCGGAGGTAACGACCGCGAGCGAAAGCAACACGCCGCGAGAGGACTGTGTATATTTTAGACACGTCACACCCACACGCACGCACACACACGCACACGCACGCATATTTGAATTTCCGTGCATTTGCCTAGCGGAGGTAACGACCGCGAGCGAAAGCAACACGCCGCGCGGGACTTGGAAATAATTCGGCCCGTACGGACGCCGGAGGTAACGACCGCGAGCGAAAGCAACACGCCGCGAGGGACTGTGTATATTTTAGACACGTCACACCCACACGCACGCACACACACGCACACGCACGCATATTTGAATTTCCGTGCATTTGCCCTAGCGGAGGTAACGACCGCGAGCGAAAGCAACACGCCGCGCGGGACTTGGAAATAATTCGGCCCCGTACGGACGCCGGAGGTCACGACCGCGAGCGAAAGCAACACGCCGCGCGGGACTTGGAAATAATTCGGCCG
Source organism: Temnothorax americanus (assembly GCA_030770215.1). Classification (NCBI taxonomy): domain Eukaryota; kingdom Metazoa; phylum Arthropoda; class Insecta; order Hymenoptera; family Formicidae; genus Temnothorax; species Temnothorax americanus. Next base: position 3,831 of record JASTWO010000981.1, read on the forward strand.
TACGGACGCCGGAGGTAACGACCGCGAGCGAAAGCAACACGCCGCGAGAGGACTGTGTATATTTTAGACACGTCACACCCACACGCACGCACACCCACACGCACACGCACGCATATTTGAATTTCGTGCATTTGCCTAGCGGAGGTAACGACCGCGAGCGAAAGCAACACGCCGCGCGGGACTTGGAAATAATTCGGCCCCGTACGGACGCCGGAGGTAACGACCGCGAGCGAAAGCAACACGCCGCGAGAGGACTGTGTATATTTTAGACACGTCACACCCACACGAACGCACACACACGCACACGCACGCATATTTGAATTTCCGTGCATTTGCCCTAGCGGAGGTAACGACCGCGAGCGAAAGCAACACGCCGCGCGGGACTTGGAAATAATTCGGCCCCGTACGGACGCCGGAGGTAACGACCGCGAGCGAAAGCAACACGCCGCGAGAGGACTGTGTATATTTAGACACGTCACACCCACACGCACGCACACACACGCACACGCACGCATATTTGAATTTCCGTGCATTTGCCCTAGCGGAGGTAACGACCGCGAGCGAAAGCAACACGCCGCGCGGGACTTGGAAATAATTCGGCCCCGTACGGACGCCGGAGGTAACGACCGCGAGCGAAAGCAACACGCCGCGAGAGGACTGTGTATATTTTAGACACGTCACACCCACACGCACGCACACACACGCACACGCACGCATATTGAATTTCCGTGCATTTGCCCTAGCGGAGGTAACGACCGCGAGCGAAAGCAACACGCCGCGCGGGACTTGGAAATAATTCGGCCCCGTACGGACGCCGGAGGTCACGACCGCGAGCGAAAGCAACACGCCGCGCGGACTTGGAAATAATTCGGCCCGTACGGACGCCGGAGGTAACGACCGCGAGCGAAAGCAACACGCCGCGCGGGACTTGGAAATAATTCGGCCCGTACGGACGCCGGAGGTAACGACCGCGAGCGAAAGCAACACGCCGCGAGAGGACTGTGTATATTTTAGACACGTCACACCCACACGCACGCACACACACGCACACGCACGCATATTTGAATTTCCGTGCATTTGCCCTAGCGGAGGTAACGACCGCGAGCGAAAGCAACACGCCGCGCGGGACTTGGAAATAATTCGGCCCCGTACGGACGCCGGAGGTAACGACCGCGAGCGAAAGCAACACGCCGCGAGAGGACTGTGTATATTTTAGACACGTCACACCCACACGCACGCACCACACGCACACGCACGCATATTTGAATTTCCGTGATTGCCCAGCGGAGGTAACGACCGCGAGCGAAAGCAACACGCCGCGCGGGACTTGGAAATAATTCGGCCCCGTACGGACGCGGAGGTAACGACCGCGAGCGAAAGCAACACGCCGCGAGAGGACTGTGTATATTTTAGACACGTCACACCACACGCACGCACACACACGCACACGCACGCATATTTGAATTCCGTGCATTTGCCCTAGCGGAGGTAACGACCGCGAGCGAAAGCAACACGCCGCGCGGGACTTGGAAATAATTCGGCCCCGTACGGACGCCGGAGGTCACGACCGCGAGCGAAAGCAACACGCCGCGCGGGACTTGGAAATAATTCGGCCCGTACGGACGCCGGAGGTAACGACCGCGAGCGAAAGCAACACGCCGCGAGAGGACTGGTATATTTTAGACACGTCACACCCACACGCACGCACACACACGCACACGCACGCATATTGAATTTCGGCATTTGCCACTAGCCGGAGGTAACGACCGCGAGCGAAAGCAACACGCCGCGAGAGGACTGTGTATATTTTAGACACGTCACACCCACACGCACGCACACACACGCACACGCACGCATATTTGAATTTCCGTGCATTTGCCCTAGCGGAGGTAACGACCGCGAGCGAAAGCAACACGCCGCGCGGGACTTGGAAATAATTCGGCCCCGTACGGACGCCGGAGGTAACGACCGCGAGCGAAAGCAACACGCCGCGAGAGGACTTGGAAATAATTCGGCCCCGTACGGACGCCGGAGGTCACGACCGCGAGCGAAAGCAACACGCCGCGCGGGACTTGGAAATAATTCGGCCCCGTACGGACGCCGGAGGTAACGACCGCGAGCGAAAGCAACACGCCGCGCGGGACTTGGAAATAATTCGGCCCCGTACGGACGCCGGAGGTCACGACCGCGAGCGAAAGCAACACGCCGCGCGGGACTTGGAAATAATTCGGCCCGTACGGACGCCGGAGGTAACGACCGCGAGCGAAAGCAACACGCCGCGAGAGGACTGTGTATATTTTAGACACGTCACACCCACACGCACGCACACACACGCACACGCACGCATATTTGAATTTCCGTGCATTTGCCCTAGCGGAGGTAACGACCGCGAGCGAAAGCAACACGCCGCGCGGGACTTGGAAATAATTCGGCCCCGTACGGACGCCGGAGGTAACGACCGCGAGCGAAAGCAACACGCCGCGAGAGGACTGTGTATATTTTAGACACGTCACACCCACACGCACGCACACACACGCACACGCACGCATATTTGAATTTCCGTGCATTTGCCCTAGCGGAGGTAACGACCGCGAGCGAAAGCAACACGCCGCGCGGGACTTGGAAATAATTCGGCCCGTACGGACGCCGGAGGTAACGACCGCGAGCGAAAGCAACACGCCGCGAGAGGACTGTGTATATTTAGACACGTCACACCCACACGCACGCACACACACGCACACGCACGCATATTTGAATTTCCGTGCATTTGCCCTAGCGGAGGTAACGACCGCGAGCGAAAGCAACACGCCGCGCGGGACTTGGAAATAATTCGGCCCCGTACGGACGCCGGAGGTAACGACCGCGAGCGAAAGCAACACGCCGCGAGAGGACTGTGTATATTTTAGACACGTCACACCCACACGCACGCACACACACGCACACGCACGCATATTTGAATTTCCGTGCATTTGCCCTAGCGGAGGTAACGACCGCGAGCGAAAGCAACACGCCGCGCGGGACTTGGAAATAATTCGGCCCCGTACGGACGCCGGAGGTCACGACCGCGAGCGAAAGCAACACGCCGCGCGGGACTTGGAAATAATTCGGCCCCGTACGGACGCCGGAGGTAACGACCGCGAGCGAAAGCAACACGCCGCGCGGGACTTGGAAATAATTCGGCCCCGTACGGACGCCGGAGGTAACGACCGCGAGCGAAAGCAACACGCCGCGAGAGGACTGTGTATATTTAGACACGTCACACCCACACGCACGCACACACACGCACACGCACGCATATTTGAATTTCCGTGCATTTGCCCTAGCGGAGGTAACGACCGCGAGCGAAAGCAACACGCCGCGCGGGACTTGGAAATAATTCGGCCCCGTACGGACGCCGGAGGTAACGACCGCGAGCGAAAGCAACACGCCGCGAGAGGACTGTGTATATTTTAGACACGTCACACCCACACGCACGCACACACACGCACACGCACGCATATTTGAATTTCCGTGCATTTGCCCTAGCGGAGGTAACGACCGCGAGCGAAAGCAAACACGCCGCGCGGGACTTGGAAATAATTCGGCCCGTACGGACGCCGGAGGTAACGACCGCGAGCGAAAGCAACACGCCGCGAGAGGACTGTGTATATTTTAGACACGTCACACCCACACGCACGCACACACACGCACACGCACGCATATTTGAATTTCCGTGCATTTGCCCTAGCGGAGGTAACGACCGCGAGCGAAAGCAACACGCCGCGCGGGACTTGGAAATAATTCGGCCCCGTACGGACGCCGGAGGTAACGACCGCGAGCGAAAGCAACACGCCGCGAGAGGACTGTGTATATTTAGACACGTCACACCACACGCACGCACACACACGCACACGCACGCAATTTGAATTTCCGTGCATTTGCCCTAGCGGAGGTAACGACCGCGAGCGAAAGCAACACGCCGCGCGGGACTTGGAAATAATTCGGCCCGTACGGACGCCGGAGGTCACGACCGCGAGCGAAAGCAACACGCCGCGGAGGACTTGGAAATAATTCGCCCCGTACGGACGCCGGAGGTAACGACCGCGAGCGAAAGCAACACGCCGCGCGGGACTTGGAAATAATTCGGCCCGTACGGACGCCGGAGGTAACGACCGCGAGCGAAAGCAACACGCCGCGAGAGGACTGTGTATATTTTAGACACGTCACACCACACGCACGCACACACACGCACACGCACGCATATTTGAATTTCGTGCATTTGCCCTAGCGGAGGTAACGACCGCGAGCGAAAGCAACACGCCGCGCGGGACTTGGAAATAATTCGGCCCGTACGGACGCGGAGGTAACGACCGCGAGCGAAAGCAACACGCCGCGAGAGGACTGTGTATATTTTAGACACGTCACACCCACACGCACGCACACACACGCACACGCACGCATATTTGAATTTCCGTGCATTTGCCCTAGCGGAGGTAACGACCGCGAGCGAAAGCAACACGCCGCGCGGGACTTGGAAATAATTCGGCCCCGTACGGACGCCGGAGGTCACGACCGCGAGCGAAAGCAACACGCCGCGCGGAACTTGGAAATAATTCGGCCCGTACGGACGCCGGAGGTAACGACCGCGAGCGAAAGCAACACGCCGCGGGGACTTGGAAATAATTCGGCCCGTACGGACGCCGGAGGTAACGACCGCGAGCGAAAGCAACACGCCGCGAGAGGACTGTGTATATTTTAGACACGTCACACCACACGCACGCACACACACGCACACGCACGCATATTTGAATTCCGTGCATTTGCCCTAGCGGAGGTAACGACCGCGAGCGAAAGCAACACGCCGCGCGGGACTTGGAAATAATTCGGCCCCGTACGGACGCCGGAGGTCACGACCGCGAGCGAAAGCAACACGCCGCGGGGACTTGGAAATAATTCGGCCCGTACGGACGCCGGAGGTAACGACCGCGAGCGAAAGCAACACGCCGCGCGGGACTGGAAATAATTCGGCCCCGTACGGACGCCGGAGGTAACGACCGCGAGCGAAAGCAACACACGCCGCGAGAGGATGTGTATATTTAGACACGTCACACCCACACGCACGCACACACACGCACACGCACGCATATTTGAATTTCCGTGCATTTGCCCTAGCGGAGGTAACGACCGCGAGCGAAAGCAACACGCCGCGCGGGACTTGGAATAATTCGGCCCCGTACGGACGCGGAGGTCACGACCGCGAGCGAAAGCAACACGCCGCGCGGGACTTGGAAATAATTCGGCCCGTACGGACGCCGGAGGTAACGACCGCGAGCGAAAGCAACACGCCGCGAGAGGACTGTGTATATTTTAGACACGTCACACCCACACGCACGCACACACACGCACACGCACGCATATTTGAATTTCCGTGCATTTGCCCTAGCGGAGGTAACGACCGCGAGCGAAAGCAACACGCCGCGCGGGACTTGGAAATAATTCGGCCCCGTACGGACGCCGGAGGTAACGACCGCGAGCGAAAGCAACACGCCGCGAGAGGACTGTGTATATTTTAGACACGTCACACCCACACGCACGCACACACACGCACACGCACGCATATTTGAATTCCGTGCATTTGCCCTAGCGGAGGTAACGACCGCGAGCGAAAGCAACACGCCGCGCGGGACTTGGAAATAATTCGGCCCCGTACGGACGCCGGAGGTCACGACCGCGAGCGAAAGCAACACGCCGCGCGGGACTTGGAAATAATTCGGCCCCGTACGGACGCCGGAGGTAACGACCGCGAGCGAAAGCAACACGCCGCGCGGGACTTGGAAATAATTCGGCCCCGTACGGACGCCGGAGGTCACGACCGCGAGCGAAAGCAACACACCGCGCGGGACTTGGAAATAATTCGGCCCCGTACGGACGCCGGAGGTAACGACCGCGAGCGAAAGCAACACGCCGCGCGGGACTTGGAAATAATTCGGCCCCGTACGGACGCCGGAGGTAACGACCGCGAGCGAAAGCAACACGCCGCGAGAGGACTGTGTATATTTTAGACACGTCACACCCACACGCACGCACACACACGCACACGCACGCATATTTGAATTTCCGTGCATTTGCCCTAGCGGAGGTAACGACCGCGAGCGAAAGCAACACGCCGCGCGGGACTTGGAAATAATTCGGCCCCGTACGGACGCCGGAGGTAACGACCGCGAGCGAAAGCAACACGCCGCGAGAGGACTGTGTATATTTTAGACACGTCACACCCACACGCACGCACACACACGCACACGCACGCATATTTGAATTTCCGTGCATTTGCCCTAGCGGAGGTAACGACCGCGAGCGAAAGCAACACGCCGCGCGGGACTTGGAAATAATTCGGCCCCGTACGGACGCCGGAGGTCACGACCGCGAGCGAAAGCAACACGCCGCGCGGGACTTGGAAATAATTCGGCCCGTACGGACGCCGGAGGTAACGACCGCGAGCGAAAGCAACACGCCGCGAGAGGACTGTGTATATTTTAGACACGTCACACCCACACGCACGCACACACACGCACACGCACGCATATTTGAATTCGTGCATTTGCCCTAGCGGAGGTAACGACCGCGAGCGAAAGCAACACGCCGCGCGGGACTTGGAAATAATTCGGCCCGTACGGACGCCGGAGGTAACGACCGCGAGCGAAAGCAACACGCCGCGAGAGGACTGTGTATATTTTAGACACGTCACACCCACACGCACGCACACACACGCACACGCACGCATATTTGAATTTCCGTGCATTTGCCCTAGCGGAGGTAACGACCGCGAGCGAAAGCAACACGCCGCGCGGGACTTGGAAATAATTCGGCCCCGTACGGACGCCGGAGGTAACGACCGCGAGCGAAAGCAACACGCCGCGAGAGGACTGTGTATATTTTAGACACGTCACACCCACACGCACGCACACACACGCACACGCACGCATATTTGAATTTCCGTGCATTTGCCCTAGCGGAGGTAACGACCGCGAGCGAAAGCAACACGCCGCGCGGGACTTGGAAATAATTCGGCCCCGTACGGACGCCGGAGGTAACGACCGCGAGCGAAAGCAACACGCCGCGAGAGGACTGTGTATATTTTAGACACGTCACACCCACACGCACGCACACACACGCACACGCACGCATATTTGAATTTCCGTGCATTTGCCCTAGCGGAGGTAACGACCGCGAGCGAAAGCAACACGCCGCGCGGGACTTGGAAATAATTCGGCCCCGTACGGACGCCGGAGGTAACGACCGCGAGCGAAAGCAACACGCCGCGAGAGGACTGTGTATATTTTAGACACGTCACACCACACGCACGCACACACACGCACACGCACGATATTTGAATTTCCGTGCATTTGCCCTAGCGGAGGTAACGACCGCGAGCGAAAGCAACACGCCGCGCGGGACTTGGAAATAATTCGGCCCCGTACGGACGCCGGAGGTCACGACCGCGAGCGAAAGCAACACGCCGCGCGGGACTTGGAAATAATTCGGCCCGTACGGACGCCGGAGGTAACGACCGCGAGCGAAAGCAACACGCCGCGAGAGGACTGTGTATATTTTAGACACGTCACACCCACACGCACGCACACACACGCACACGCACGCATATTTGAATTTCCGTGCATTTGCCCTAGCGGAGGTAACGACCGCGAGCGAAAGCAACACGCCGCGCGGGACTTGGAAATAATTCGGCCCGTACGGACGCCGGAGGTAACGACCGCGAGCGAAAGCAACACGCCGCGAGAGGACTGTGTATATTTTAGACACGTCACACCCACACGCACGCACACACACGCACACGCACGCATATTTGAATTCCGTGCATTTGCCCTAGCGGAGGTAACGACCGCGAGCGAAAGCAACACGCCGCGCGGGACTTGGAATAATTCGGCCCCGTACGGACGCCGGAGGTCACGACCGCGAGCGAAAGCAACACGCCGCGCGGGACTTGGAAATAATTCGGCCCGTACGGACGCCGGAGGTAACGACCGCGAGCGAAAGCAACACGCCGCGAGAGGACTGTGTATATTTTAGACACGTCACACCCACACGCACGCACACACACGCACACGCACGCATATTTGAATTTCCGTGCATTTGCCCTAGCGGAGGTAACGACCGCGAGCGAAAGCAACACGCCGCGCGGGACTTGGAAATAATTCGGCCCCGTACGGACGCCGGAGGTAACGACCGCGAGCGAAAGCAACACGCCGCGAGAGGACTGTGTATATTTTAGACACGTCACACCCCACACGCACGCACACACACGCACACGCACGCATATTTGAATTTCCGTGCATTTGCCCTAGCGGAGGTAACGACCGCGAGCGAAAGCAACACGCCGCGCGGGACTTGGAAATAATTCGCCCCGTACGGACGCCGGAGGTAACGACCGCGAGCGAAAGCAACACGCCGCGAGAGGACTGTGTATATTTTAGACACGTCACACCCACACGCACGCACACACACGCACACGCACGCATATTTGAATTTCCGTGCATTTGCCCTAGCGGAGGTAACGACCGCGAGCGAAAGCAACACGCCGCGCGGGACTTGGAAATAATTCGGCCCCGTACGGACGCCGGAGGTAACGACCGCGAGCGAAAGCAACACGCCGCGCGGGACTTGGAAATAATTCGGCGTACGGACGCCGGAGGTCACGACCGCGAGCGAAAGCAACACGCCGCGCGGGACTTGGAAATAATTCGGCCCGTACGGACGCCGGAGGTAACGACCGCGAGCGAAAGCAACACGCCGCGAGAGGACTGTGTATATTTTAGACACGTCACACCCACACGCACGCACACACACGCACACGCACGCATATTTGAATTTCCGTGCATTTGCCCTAGCGGAGGTAACGACCGCGAGCGAAAGCAACACGCCGCGCGGGACTTGGAAATAATTCGGCCCCGTACGGACGCCGGAGGTAACGACCGCGAGCGAAAGCAACACGCCGCGAGAGGACTGTGTATATTTTAGACACGTCACACCCACACGCACGCACACACACGCACACGCACGCATATTTGAATTTCCGTGCATTTGCCCTAGCGGAGGTAACGACCGCGAGCGAAAGCAACACGCCGCGCGGGACTTGGAAATAATTCGGCCCCGTACGGACGCCGGAGGTAACGACCGCGAGCGAAAGCAACACGCCGCGAGAGGACTGTGTATATTTAGACACGTCACACCCACACGCACGCACACACACGCACACGCACGCATATTTGAATTTCCGTGCATTTGCCCTAGCGGAGGTAACGACCGCGAGCGAAAGCAACACGCCGCGCGGGACTTGGAAATAATTCGGCCCCGTACGGACGCCGGAGGTAACGACCGCGAGCGAAAGCAACACGCCGCGAGAGGACTGTGTATATTTTAGACACGTCACACCCACGCACGCACACACACGCACACGCACGCATATTGAATTTCCGTGCATTTGCCCTAGCGGAGGTAACGACCGCGAGCGAAAGCAACACGCCGCGCGGGACTTGGAAATAATTCGGCCCGTACGGACGCCGGAGGTCACGACCGCGAGCGAAAGCAACACGCCGCGCGGGACTTGGAAATAATTCGGCCACGTACGGACGCCGGAGGTAACGACCGCGAGCGAAAGCAACACGCCGCGCGGGACTTGGAAATAATTCGGCCCGTACGGACGCCGGAGGTAACGACCGCGAGCGAAAGCAACACGCCGCGAGAGGACTGTGTATTTTAGACACGTCACCCACACGCACGCACACACACGCACACGCACGCATATTTGAATTTCCGTGCATTTGCCCTAGCGGAGGTAACGACCGCGAGCGAAAGCAACACGCCGCGCGGGACTTGGAAATAATTCGGCCCCGTACGGACGCCGGAGGTAACGACCGCGAGCGAAAGCAACACGCCGCGAGAGGACTGTGTATATTTTAGACACGTCACACCCACACGCACGCACACACACGCACACGCACGCATATTTGAATTTCCGTGCATTTGCCCTAGCGGAGGTAACGACCGCGAGCGAAAGCAACACGCCGCGCGGGACTTGGAAATAATTCGGCCCCGTACGGACGCCGGAGGTCACGACCGCGAGCGAAAGCAACACGCCGCGCGGGACTTGGAAATAATTCGGCCCCGTACGGACGCCGGAGGTAACGACCGCGAGCGAAAGCAACACGCCGCGCGGGACTTGGAAATAATTCGGCCCCGTACGGACGCCGGAGGTAACGACCGCGAGCGAAAGCAACACGCCGCGAGAGGACTGTGTATATTTTAGACACGTCACACCCACACGCACGCACACACACGCACACGCACGCATATTTGAATTTCGTGCATTTGCCCTAGCGGAGGTAACGACCGCGAGCGAAAGCAACACGCCGCGCGGGACTTGGAAATAATTCGGCCCCGTACGGACGCCGGAGGTCACGACCGCGAGCGAAAGCAACACGCCGCGCGGACTTGGAAATAATTCGGCCCGTACGGACGCCGGAGGTCACGACCGCGAGCGAAAGCAACACGCCGCGCGGGACTTGGAAATAATTCGGCCCCGTACGGACGCCGGAGGTAACGACCGCGAGCGAAAGCAACACGCCGCGAGAGGACTGTGTATATTTTAGACCCGTCACACTCACACGCACGCACACACACGCACACGCACGCATATTTGAATTTCGTGCATTTGCCCTAGCGGAGGTAACGACCGCGAGCGAAAGCAACACGCCGCGCGGGACTTGGAAATAATTCGGCCCGTACGGACGCCGGAGGTCACGACCGCGAGCGAAAGCAACACGCCGCGCGGGACTTGGAAATAATTCGGCCCGTACGGACGCCGGAGGTAACGACCGCGAGCGAAAGCAACACGCCGCGAGGACTGTGTATATTTAGACAGTCACACCCACACGCACGCACACACACGCACACGCACGCATATTTGAATTCCGTGCATTTGCCCTAGCGGAGGTAACGACCGCGGCGAAAGCAAAAAAAAAAACCCAAACCGGGAGGTAACGACCGCGAGCGAAAGCAACACGCCGCGCGGGACTTGGAAATAATTCGGCCCCGTACGGACGCCGGAGGTAACGACCGCGAGCGAAAGCAACACGCCGCGAGAGGACTGTGTATATTTAGACACGTCACACCCACACGCACGCACACACGCACGCACGCATATTTGAATTTCCGTGCATTTGCCCTAGCGGAGGTAACGACCGCGAGCGAAAGCAACACGCCGCGCGGGACTTGGAAATAATTCGGCCCGTACGGACGCGGAGGTCACGACCGCGAGCGAAAGCAACACGCCGCGCGGGACTTGGAAATAATTCGGCCCCTACGGACGCCGGAGGTAACGACCGCGAGCGAAAGCAACACGCCGCGCGGGACTTGGATATAATTCGGCACGTACACGCGGAGGTCACGACCACGCGAGCGAAAGCACACACCGCGCGGATTGGAATAATCGGCCCCGTACGGACGCCGGAGGTAACGACCGCGAGCGAAAGCAACACGCCGCGCGGGACTTGGAAATAATTCGGCCCGTACGGACGCCGGAGGTAACGACCGCGAGCGAAAGCAACACGCCGCGAGAGGACTGTGTATATTTTAGACACGTCACACCCACACGCACGCACACACACGCACACGCACGCATATTTGAATTTCCGTGCATTTGCCCTAGCGGAGGTAACGACCGCGAGCGAAAGCAACACGCCGCGCGGGACTTGGAAATAATTCGGCCCGTACGGACGCCGGAGGTAACGACCGCGAGCGAAAGCAACACGCCGCGAGAGGACTGTGTATATTTTAGACACGTCACACCCACACGCACGCACACACACGCACACGCACGCATATTTGAATTTCCGTGCATTTGCCCTAGCGGAGGTAACGACCGCGAGCGAAAGCAACACGCCGCGCGGGACTTGGAAATAATTCGGCCCCGTACGGACGCCGGAGGTCACGACCGCGAGCGAAAGCAACACGCCGCGCGGGACTTGGAAATAATTCGGCCCGTACGGACGCCGGAGGTAACGACCGCGAGCGAAAGCAACACGCCGCGAGAGGACTGTGTATATTTTAGACACGTCACACCCACACGCACGCACACACACGCACACGCACGCATATTTGAATTTCCGTGCATTTGCCCTAGCGGAGGTAACGACCGCGAGCGAAAGCAACACGCCGCGCGGGACTTGGAAATAATTCGGCCCCGTACGGACGCCGGAGGTAACGACCGCGAGCGAAAGCAACACGCCGCGAGAGGACTGTGTATATTTTAGACACGTCACACCCACACGCACGCACACACACGCACACGCACGCATATTTGAATTTCGTGCATTTGCCTAGCGGAGGTAACGACCGCGAGCGAAAGCAACACGCCGCGCGGGACTTGGAAATAATTCGGCCCCGTACGGACGCCGGAGGTAACGACCGCGAGCGAAAGCAACACGCCGCGAGAGGACTGTGTATTTTAGACACGTCACCCCACACGCACGCACACACACGCACACGCACGCATATTTAATTTCGTGCATTTGCCCTAGCGGAGGTAACGACCGCGAGCGAAAGCAACACGCCGCGCGGGACTTGGAAATAATTCGGCCCGTACGGACGCCGGAGGTAACGACCGCGAGCGAAAGCAACACGCCGCGAGGGACTGTGTATATTTTAGACACGTCACACCCACACGCACGCACACACACGCACACGCACGCATATTTGAATTCCGTGCATTTGCCCTAGCGGAGGTAACGACCGCGAGCGAAAGCAACACGCCGCGCGGGACTTGGAAATAATTCGGCCCGTACGGACGCCGGAGGTAACGACCGCGAGCGAAAGCAACACGCCGCGAGAGGACTGTGTATATTTAGACACGTCACACCCACACGCACGCACACACACGCACACGCACGCATATTTGAATTTCCGTGCATTTGCCCTAGCGGAGGTAACGACCGCGAGCGAAAGCAACACGCCGCGCGGGACTTGGAAATAATTCGGCCCCGTACGGACGCCGGAGGTCACGACCGCGAGCGAAAGCAACACGCCGCGCGGGACTTGGAAATATTCGGCCGTACGGACGCCGGAGGTCACGACCGCGAGCGAAAGCAACACGCCGCGCGGGACTTGGAAAAATTCGGCCCGTACGGACGCCGGAGGTAACGACCGCGAGCGAAAGCAACACGCCGCGAGAGGACTGTGTATATTTAGACACGTCACACCCACACGCACGCACACACACGCACACGCACGCATATTTGAATTTCCGTGCATTTGCCCTAGCGGAGGTAACGACCGCGAGCGAAAGCAACACGCCGCGCGGGACTTGAAATAATTCGGCCCGTACGGACGCCGGAGGTAACGACGCGAGCGAAGCAACACGCCGCGGGGACTTGTATATTTTATCGGCAACACGTATAATTCGGCACGCGGAGGTCACGACCGCGAGCGAAAGCAACACGCCGCGCGGGACTTGGAAATAATTCGGCCCCGTACGGACGCCGGAGGTAACGACCGCGAGCGAAAGCAACACGCCGCGAGAGGACTGTGTATATTTTAGACACGTCACACCCACACGCACGCACACACACGCACACGCACGCATATTTGAATTTCCGTGCATTTGCCCTAGCGGAGGTAACGACCGCGAGCGAAAGCAACACGCCGCGCGGGACTTGGAAATAATTCGGCCCGTACGGACGCCGGAGGTAACGACCGCGAGCGAAAGCAACACGCCGCGAGAGGACTGTGTATATTTAGACACGTCACACCCACACGCACGCACACACACGCACACGCACGCATATTTGAATTTCCGTGCATTTGCCCTAGCGGAGGTAACGACCGCGAGCGAAAGCAACACGCCGCGCGGGACTTGGAAATAATTCGGCCCCGTACGGACGCCGGAGGTAACGACCGCGAGCGAAAGCAACACGCCGGCGGAACTTGGAAATAATTCGCCGTACGGACCGCGGACGGTAACGACCGCGAGCGAAAGCAACACGCCGCGCGGGACTTGGAAATATTCGGCCCCGTACGGACGCCGGAGGTAACGACCGCGAGCGAAAGCAACACGCCGCGAGAGGACTGTGGATATTTTAGACAGTCACACCCACACGCACGCACACACACGCACACGCACGCATATTTGAATTTCGTGCATTTGCCCTAGCGGAGGTAACGACCGCGAGCGAAAGCAACACGCCGCGCGGGACTTGGAAATAATTCGGCCCCGTACGGACGCCGGAGGTAACGACCGCGAGCGAAAGCAACACGCCGCGAGAGGACTGTGTATATTTTAGACACGTCACACCCACACGCACGCACACACACGCACACGCACGCATATTTGAATTTCCGTGCATTTGCCCTAGCGGAGGTAACGACCGCGAGCGAAAGCAACACGCCGCGCGGGACTTGGAAATAATTCGGCCCCGTACGGACGCCGGAGGTCACGACCGCGAGCGAAAGCAACACGCCGCGCGGGACTTGGAAATAATTCGGCCCCGTACGGACGCCGGAGGTAACGACCGCGAGCGAAAGCAACACGCCGCGCGGAATTGGAATAATTCGGCCCGTACGGACGCCGAGGTAACGACCGCGAGCGAAAGCAACACGCCGAGAGGACTGTGTATATTTTAGACACGTCACACCCACACGCACGCACACACACGCACACGCACGCATATTTGAATTTCGTGCATTTGCCCTAGCGGAGGTAACGACCGCGAGCGAAAGCAACACGCCGCGCGGGACTTGGAAATAATTCGGCCCCGTACGGACGCCGGAGGTAACGACCGCGAGCGAAAGCAACACGCCGCGAGAGGACTGTGTATATTTTAGACACGTCACACCCACACGCACGCACACACACGCACACGCACGCATATTTGAATTTCCGTGCATTTGCCCTAGCGAGGTAACGACCGCGAGCGAAAGCAACACGCCGCGCGGGACTTGGAAATAATTCGGCCCGTACGGACGCCGGAGGTAACGACCGCGAGCGAAAGCAACACGCCGCGAGAGGACTGTGTATATTTTAGACACGTCACACCACACGCACGCACACACACGCACACGCACGCATATTTGAATTTCCGTGCATTTGCCCTAGCGGAGGTAACGACCGCGAGCGAAAGCAACACGCCGCGCGGGACTTGGAAATAATTCGGCCCCGTACGGACGCCGGAGGTCACGACCGCGAGCGAAAGCAACACGCCGCGCGGGACTTGGAAATAATTCGGCCCGTACGGACGCCGGAGGTAACGACCGCGAGCGAAAGCAACACGCCGCGAGAGGACTGTGTATATTTTAGACACGTCACACCCACACGCACGCACACACACGCACACGCACGCATATTTGAATTTCCGTGCATTTGCCCTAGCGGAGGTAACGACCGCGAGCGAAAGCAACACGCCGCGCGGGACTTGGAAATAATTCGGCCCCGTACGGACGCCGGAGGTAACGACCGCGAGCGAAAGCAACACGCCGCGAGAGGACTGTGTATATTTTAGACACGTCACACCCACGCACGCACACACACGCACACGCACGCATATTTGAATTTCCGTGCATTTGCCCTAGCGGAGGTAACGACCGCGAGCGAAAGCAACACGCCGCGCGGGACTTGGAAATAATTCGGCCCCGTACGGACGCCGGAGGTCACGACCGCGAGCGAAAGCAACACGCCGCGCGGGACTTGGAAATAATTCGGCCCCGTACGGACGCCGGAGGTAACGACCGCGAGCGAAAGCAACACGCCGCGAGAGGACTGTGTATATTTTAGACACGTACACGCCACGCACGCACACACCGCACACGCACGCATATTTGAATTTCCGTGCATTTGCCCTAGCGGAGGTAACGACCGCGAGCGAAAGCAACCCGCCGCGCGGGACTTGGAAATAATTCGGCCCCGTACGGACGCCGGAGGTAACGACCGCGAGCGAAAGCAACACGCCGCGAGAGGACTGTGTATTTTAGACACGTCACACCCACACGCACGCACACACACGCACACGCACGCATATTTGAATTCCGTGCATTTGCCCTAGCGGAGGAACGACCGCGAGCGAAGCAACACGCCGCGCGGAGACTTGGAAATAATTCGGCCCCGTACGGACGCCGGAGGTAACGACCGCGAGCGAAAGCAACACGCCGCGAGCGGACTTGTATATTTTAGAACGTCACACCCACACGCACGCACACACACGCACACGCACGCATATTTGAATTTCTCGTGCATTTGCCCTGCGGAGGTAACGACCGCGAGCGAAAGCAACCGCCGCGCGGGACTTGGAAATAATTCGGCCCCGTACGGACGCCGGAGGTCACGACCGCGAGCGAAAGCAACACGCGCGCGGGACTTGGAAATAATTCGGCCCGTACGGACGCCGGAGGTAACGACCGCGAGCGAAAGCAACACGCCGCGAGAGGACTGTGTATATTTTAGACACGTCACACCCACACGCACGCACACACACGCACACGCACGCATATTTGAATTTCCGTGCATTTGCCCTAGCGGAGGTAACGACCGCGAGCGAAAGCAACACGCCGCGCGGGACTTGGAAATAATTCGGCCCCGTACGGACGCCGGAGGTAACGACCGCGAGCGAAAGCAACACGCCGCGAGAGGACTGTGTATATTTAGACACGTCACACCCACACGCACGCACACACACGCACACGCACGCATATTTGAATTTCCGTGCATTTGCCCTAGCGGAGGTAACGACCGCGAGCGAAAGCAACACGCCGCGCGGGACTTGGAAATAATTCGGCCCGTACGGACGCCGGAGGTAACGACCGCGAGCGAAAGCAACACGCCGCGAGAGGACTGTGTATATTTTAGACACGTCACACCCACACGCACGCACACACACGCACACGCACGCATATTTGAATTTCCGTGCATTTGCCCTAGCGGAGGTAACGACCGCGAGCGAAAGCAACACGCCGCGCGGGACTTGGAAATAATTCGGCCCCGTACGGACGCCGGAGGTAACGACCGCGAGCGAAAGCAACACGCCGCGAGAGGACTGTGTATATTTTAGACACGTCACACCCACACGCACGCCACACACGCACACGCACGCATATTTGAATTTCCGTGCATTTGCCCTAGCGGAGGTAACGACCGCGAGCGAAAGCAACACGCCGCGCGGGACTTGGAATAATTCGGCCCCGTACGGACGCCGGAGGTCACGACCGCGAGCGAAAGCAACACGCCGCGCGGGACTTGGAAATAATTCGGCCCGTACGGACGCCGGAGGTAACGACCGCGAGCGAAAGCAACACGCCGCGAGAGGACTGTGTATATTTTAGACACGTCACACCCACACGCACGCACACACACGCACACGCACGCATATTTGAATTTCCGTGCATTTGCCCTAGCGGAGGTAACGACCGCGAGCGAAAGCAACACGCCGCGCGGGACTTGGAAATAATTCGGCCCCGTACGGACGCCGGAGGTAACGACCGCGAGCGAAAGCAACACGCCGCGAGAGGACTGTGTATATTTTAGACACGTCACACCCCCCACGCACGCACACACACGCACACGCACGCATATTTGAATTTCCGTGCATTTGCCCTAGCGGAGGTAACGACCGCGAGCGAAAGCAACACGCCGCGCGGGACTTGGAAATAATTCGGCCCCGTACGGACGCCGGAGGTCACGACCGCGAGCGAAAGCAACACGCCGCGCGGACTTGGATAATTCGGCCCGTACGGACGCCGGAGGTAACGACCGCGAGCGAAAGCAACACGCCGCGAGAGGACTGTGTATATTTTAGACACGTCACACTCACACGCACGCACACACACGCACACGCACGCATATTTGAATTTCCGTGCATTTGCCCTAGCGGAGGTAACGACCGCGAGCGAAAGCAACACGCCGCGCGGGACTTGGAAATAATTCGGCCCCGTACGGACGCCGGAGGTAACGACCGCGAGCGAAAGCAACACGCCGCGAGAGGACTGTGTATATTTTAGACACGTCACACCCACACGCACGCACACACACGCACACGCACGCATATTTGAATTTCCGTGCATTTGCCCTAGCGGAGGTAACGACCGCGAGCGAAAGCAACACGCCGCGCGGGACTTGGAAATAATTCGGCCCCGTACGGACGCCGGAGGTCACGACCGCGAGCGAAAGCAACACGCCGCGCGGGACTTGGAAATAATTCGGCCCGTACGGACGCCGGAGGTAACGACCGCGAGCGAAAGCAACACGCCGCGAGAGGACTGTGTATATTTTAGACACGTCACACCCACACGCACGCACACACACGCACACGCACGCATATTTGAATTTCCGTGCATTTGCCCTAGCGGAGGTAACGACCGCGAGCGAAAGCAACACGCCGCGCGGGACTTGGAAATAATTCGGCCCCGTACGGACGCCGGAGGTAACGACCGCGAGCGAAAGCAACACGCCGCGAGAGGACTGTGTATATTTTCGGCACGTACACCCGGAGCGCACGACCGCGAGCGAAAGCAACACGCGCGCGGGACTTTGAATAATTCGGCCCGTACGGACGCCGGAGGTAACGACCGCGAGCGAAAGCAACACGCCGCGCGGGACTTGGAAATAATTCGGCCCCGTACGGACGCCGGAGGTAACGACCGCGAGCGAAAGCAACACGCCGCGAGAGGACTGTGTATATTTTAGACACGTCACACCCACACGCACGCACACACACGCACACGCACGCATATTTGAATTTCCGTGCATTTGCCCTAGCGGAGGTAACGACCGCGAGCGAAAGCAACACGCCGCGCGGGACTTGGAAATAATTCGGCCCCGTACGGACGCCGGAGGTAACGACCGCGAGCGAAAGCAACACGCCGCGAGAGGACTGTGTATATTTTAGACACGTCACACCCACACGCACGCACACACACGCACACGCACGCATATTTGAATTTCCGTGCATTTGCCCTAGCGGAGGTAACGACCGCGAGCGAAAGCAACACGCCGCGCGGGACTTGGAAATAATTCGGCCCCGTACGGACGCCGGAGGTCACGACCGCGAGCGAAAGCAACACGCCGCGCGGGACTTGGAAATAATTCGGCCCGTACGGACGCCGGAGGTAACGACCGCGAGCGAAAGCAACACGCCGCGAGAGGACTGTGTATATTTTAGACACGTCACACTCACACGCACGCACACACACGCACACGCACGCATATTTGAATTTCCGTGCATTTGCCCTAGCGGAGGTAACGACCGCGAGCGAAAGCAACACGCCGCGCGGGACTTGGAAATAATTCGGCCCCGTACGGACGCCGGAGGTAACGACCGCGAGCGAAAGCAACACGCCGCGAGAGGACTGTGTATATTTTAGACACGTCACACCCACACGCACGCACACACACGCACACGCACGCATATTGAATTTCCGTGCATTTGCCCTAGCGGAGGTAACGACCGCGAGCGAAAGCAACACGCCGCGCGGGACTTGGAAATAATTCGGCCCCGTACGGACGCCGGAGGTAACGACCGCGAGCGAAAGCAACACGCCGCGCGGGACTTGGAAATAATTCGGCCCCGTACGGACGCCGGAGGTAACGACCGCGAGCGAAAGCAACACGCCGCGAGAGGACTGTGTATATTTTAGACACGTCACACCCACACGCACGCACACACACGCACACGCACGCATATTTGAATTTCCGTGCATTTGCCCTAGCGGAGGTAACGACCGCGAGCGAAAGCAACACGCGCGCGGGACTTGAAATAATTCGGCCCGTACGGACGCCGGAGGTAACGACCGCGAGCGAAAGCAACACGCCGCGCGGGACTTGGAAATAATTCGGCCCGTACGGACGCCGGAGGTCACGACCGCGAGCGAAAGCAACACGCCGCGCGGGACTTGGAAATAATTCGGCCCGTACGGACGCCGGAGGTAACGACCGCGAGCGAAAGCAACACGCCGCGAGAGGACTGTGTATATTTTAGACACGTCACACCCACACGCACGCACACACACGCACACGCACGCATATTTGAATTTCCGTGCATTTGCCCTAGCGGAGGTAACGACCGCGAGCGAAAGCAACACGCCGCGCGGGACTTGGAAATAATTCGGCCCCGTACGGACGCCGGAGGTCACGACCGCGAGCGAAAGCAACACGCCGCGCGGGACTTGGAAATAATTCGGCCCGTACGGACGCCGGAGGTAACGACCGCGAGCGAAAGCAACACGCCGCGAGAGGACTGTGTATATTTTAGACACGTCACACCCACACGCACGCACACACACGCACACGCACGCATATTTGAATTTCCGTGCATTTGCCCTAGCGGAGGTAACGACCGCGAGCGAAAGCAACACGCCGCGCGGGACTTGGAAATAATTCGGCCCCGTACGGACGCCGGAGGTAACGACCGCGAGCGAAAGCAACACGCCGCGAGAGGACTGTGTATATTTAGACACGTCACACCCACACGCACGCACACACACGCACACGCACGCATATTTGAATTTCCGTGCATTTGCCCTAGCGGAGGTAACGACCGCGAGCGAAAGCAACACGCCGCGCGGGACTTGGAAATAATTCGGCCCCGTACGGACGCCGGAGGTAACGACCGCGAGCGAAAGCAACACGCCGCGAGAGGACTGTGTATATTTTAGACACGTCACACCCACACGCACGCACACACACGCACACGCACGCATATTTGAATTTCCGTGCATTTGCCCTAGCGGAGGTAACGACCGCGAGCGAAAGCAACACGCCGCGCGGGACTTGGAAATAATTCGGCCCGTACGGACGCCGGAGGTAACGACCGCGAGCGAAAGCAACACGCCGCGAGAGGACTGTGTATATTTTAGACACGTCACACCCCACGCACGCACACACACGCACACGCACGCATATTTGAATTTCCGTGCATTTGCCCTAGCGGAGGTAACGACCGCGAGCGAAAGCACACGCCGCGCGGGACTTGGAATAATTCGGCCCCGTACGGACGCCGGAGGTCACGACCGCGAGCGAAAGCAACACGCCGCGCGGGACTTGGAAATAATTCGGCCCGTACGGACGCCGGAGGTAACGACCGCGAGCGAAAGCAACACGCCGCGAGAGGACTGTGTATATTTTAGACACGTCACCCCACACGCACGCACACACACGCACACGCACGCATATTTGAATTTCCGTGCATTTGCCCTAGCGGAGGTAACGACCGCGAGCGAAAGCAACACGCCGCGCGGGACTTGGAAATAATTCGGCCCGTACGGACGCCGGAGGTAACGACCGCGAGCGAAAGCAACACGCCGCGAGAGGACTGTGTATATTTTAGACACGTCACACCCACACGCACGCACACACACGCACACGCACGCATATTTGAATTTCCGTGCATTTGCCCTAGCGGAGGTAACGACCGCGAGCGAAAGCAACACGCCGCGCGGGACTTGGAAATAATTCGGCCCCGTACGGACGCCGGAGGTCACGACCGCGAGCGAAAGCAACACGCCGCGCGGGACTTGGAAATAATTCGGCCCGTACGGACGCCGGAGGTAACGACCGCGAGCGAAAGCAACACGCCGCGAGAGGACTGTGTATATTTTAGACACGTCACACTCACACGCACGCACACACACGCACACGCACGCATATTTGAATTTCCGTGCATTTGCCCTAGCGGAGGTAACGACCGCGAGCGAAAGCAACACGCCGCGCGGGACTTGGAAATAATTCGGCCCCGTACGGACGCCGGAGGTAACGACCGCGAGCGAAAGCAACACGCCGCGAGAGGACTGTATATTTTAGACACGTCACACCCACACGCACGCACACACACACACGCACGCATATTTGAATTTCCGTGCATTTGCCCTAGCGGAGGTAACGACCGCGAGCGAAAGCAACACGCCGCGCGGGACTTGGAATAATTCGGCCCCGTACGGACGCCGGAGGTCACGACCGCGAGCGAAAGCAACACGCCGCGCGGGACTTGGAATAATTCGGCCCGTACGGACGCCGGAGGTAACGACCGCGAGCGAAAGCAACACGCCGCGAGAGGACTGTGTATATTTTAGACACGTCACACCCACACGCACGCACACACACGCACACGCACGCATATTTGAATTTCCGTGCATTTGCCCTAGCGGAGGTAACGACCGCGAGCGAAAGCAACACGCCGCGCGGGACTTGGAAATAATTCGGCCCGTACGGACGCCGGAGGTAACGACCGCGAGCGAAAGCAACACGCCGCGCGTGACTGGAAAAATTCGGCCCCGTACGGACGCCGGAGGTAACGACCGCGAGCGAAAGCAACACGCCGCGCGGGACTTGGAAATAATTCGGCCCGTACGGACGCCGGAGGTAACGACCGCGAGCGAAAGCAACACGCCGCGAGAGGACTGTGTATATTTTAGACACGTCACACCCACACGCACGCACACACACGCACACGCACGCATATTTGAATTTCCGTGCATTTGCCCTAGCGGAGGTAACGACCGCGAGCGAAAGCAACACGCCGCGCGGGACTTGGAAATTTCGGCCCCGTACGGACGCCGGAGGTCACGACCGCGAGCGAAAGCAACACGCCGCGCGGGACTTGGAAATAATTCGGCCCGTACGGACGCCGGAGTAACGACCGCGAGCGAAAGCAACACGCCGCGAGAGGACTGTGTATATTTTAGACACGTCACACCCACACGCACGCACACACACGCACACGCACGCATATTTGAATTTCCGTGCATTTGCCCTAGCGGAGGTAACGACCGCGAGCGAAAGCAACACGCCGCGCGGGACTTGGAAATAATTCGGCCCCGTACGGACGCCGGAGGTAACGACCGCGAGCGAAAGCAACACGCCGCGAGAGGACTGTGTATATTTTAGACACGTCACACCCACACGCACGCACACACACGCACACGCACGCATATTTGAATTTCCGTGCATTTGCCCTAGCGGAGGTAACGACCGCGAGCGAAAGCAACACGCCGCGCGGGACTTGGAAATAATTCGGCCCCGTACGGACGCCGGAGGTAACGACCGCGAGCGAAAGCAACACGCCGCGAGAGGACTGTGTATATTTTAGACACGTCACCCCACACGCACGCACACACACGCACACGCACGCATATTTGAATTTCCGTGCATTTGCCCTAGCGGAGGTAACGACCGCGAGCGAAAGCAACACGCCGCGCGGGACTTGGAAATAATTCGGCCCCGTACGGACGCCGGAGGTAACGACCGCGAGCGAAAGCAACACGCCGCGAGAGGACTGTGTATATTTTAGACACGTCACACCCCCACGCACGCACACACACGCACACGCACGCATATTTGAATTTCCGTGCATTTGCCCTAGCGGAGGTAACGACCGCGAGCGAAAGCAACACGCCGCGCGGGACTTGGAATAATTCGGCCCCGTACGGACGCCGGAGGTCACGACCGCGAGCGAAAGCAACACGCCGCGCGGGACTTGGAAATAATTCGGCCCGTACGGACGCCGGAGGTAACGACCGCGAGCGAAAGCAACACGCCGCGAGAGGACTGTGTATATTTTAGACACGTCACACCCACACGCACGCACACACACGCACACGCACGCATATTTGAATTTCCGTGCATTTGCCCTAGCGGAGGTAACGACCGCGAGCGAAAGCAACACGCCGCGCGGGACTTGGAAATAATTCGGCCCCGTACGGACGCCGGAGGTAACGACCGCGAGCGAAAGCAACACGCCGCGAGAGGACTGTGTATATTTTAGACACGTCACACCCACACGCACGCACACACACGCACACGCACGCATATTTGAATTTCCGTGCATTTGCCCTAGCGGAGGTAACGACCGCGAGCGAAAGCAACACGCCGCGCGGGACTTGGAAATAATTCGGCCCCGTACGGACGCCGGAGGTCACGACCGCGAGCGAAAGCAACACGCCGCGCGGGACTTGGAATAATTCGGCCCGTACGGACGCCGGAGGTAACGACCGCGAGCGAAAGCAACACGCCGCGAGAGGACTGTGTATATTTTAGACACGTCACACCCACACGCACGCACACACACGCACACGCACGCATATTTGAATTTCCGTGCATTTGCCCTAGCGGAGGTAACGACCGCGAGCGAAAGCAACACGCCGCGCGGGACTTGGAAATAATTCGGCCCCGTACGGACGCCGGAGTCACGACCGCGAGCGAAAGCAACACGCCGCGCGGGACTTGGAAATAATTCGGCCCGTACGGACGCCGGAGGTAACGACCGCGAGCGAAAGCAACACGCCGCGAGAGACTGTGTATATTTTAGACACGTCACACCCACACGCACCACACACACGCACACGCACGCATATTTGAATTTCCGTGCATTTGCCCTACGGAGGTAACGACCGCGAGCGAAAGCAACACGCCGCGCGGGACTTGGAAATAATTCGGCCCCGTACGGACGCCGGAGGTCACGACCGCGAGCGAAAGCAACACGCCGCGCGGGACTTGGAAATAATTCGGCCCGTACGGACGCCGGAGGTACAACCGCGAGCGAAAGCAACACGCCGCGAGAGGACTGTGTATATTTTAGACACGTCACACCCACACGCACGCACACACACGCACACGCACGCATATTTGAATTTCCGTGCATTTGCCCTAGCGGAGGTAACGACCGCGAGCGAAAGCAACCGCCGCGCGGGACTTGGAAATAATTCGGCCCCGGACGGGACGCCGTGAGGTCACGACCGCGAGCGAAAGCAACACGCCGCGCGGGACTTGGAAATAATTCGGCCCGTACGGAACGCCGGAGGTAACGACCGCGAGCGAAGCAACACGCCGCGAGAGGACTGTGTATATTTTAGACACGTCACACCCCACGCACGCACACACACGCCACGCACGCATATGTGAATTTCCGTGCATTTGCCCTAGCGGAGGTAACGACCGCGAGCGAAAGCAACACGCCGCGCGGGACTTGGAAATAATTCGCCCCGTACGGGACCCGGAGGTCACGACCGCGAGCGAAAGCAACACGCCGCGCGGGACTTGGAAATAATTCGGCCCGTACGGACGCCGGAGGTAACGACCGCGAGCGAAAGCAAACACGCCGCGAGAGGACTGTGTATATTTAGACACGTCACACCTCACACGCACGCACACACACGCACACGCACGCATATTTGAATTTCCGTGCATTTGCCCTAGCGGAGGTAACGACCGCGAGCGAAAGCAACACGCCGCGCGGGACTTGGAAATAATTCGGCCCCGTACGGACGCCGGAGGTCACGACCGCGAGCGAAAGCAACACGCCGCGCGGGACTTGAAATAATTCGGCCCGTACGGACGCCGGAGGTAACGACCGCGAGCGAAAGCAACACGCCGCGAGAGGACTGTGTATATTTTAGACACGTCACACCCACACGCACGCACACACACGCACACGCACGCATATTTGAATTTCCGTGCATTTGCCCTAGCGGAGGTAACGACCGCGAGCGAAAGCAACACGCCGCGCGGGACTTGGAAATAATTCGGCCCCGTACGGACGCCGGAGGTAACGACCGCGAGCGAAAGCAACACGCCGCGAGAGGACTGTGTATATTTTAGCCACGTCCACCCACACGCACGCACACACACGCACACGCACGCATATTTGAATTTCCGTGCATTTGCCCTAGCGGAGTTAACGACCG
>JASTWO010000982.1:0-29529 GCA_030770215.1 Temnothorax americanus
GCATGTTTCGCATGGTCAGTGACGGCTGCTCTGCATCCAGCCGAGAGACATGCAGAACGGGATTCATCGTATCCTCATTACACGTCGGTGCTAAATCTCCAAGACATTGAATTTCCAATGACGTTGAATCAAATTAAAAAGTTTGAAAATCACAACGATATATCAATCAACGTGTACAGCATCGAGACAAACAAGGAACTTGCAATCCAGCCAATACGGCTCACCGACCGAAAGATGGACAGACATGTAAATTTGCTGTACGTGCATGACGACAACGTGAGACATTTTGCGTGGATCAAGAACCTATCCCGCCTCGTGAGCTCGCAAGTGAACAAGAATAGGAACAAAAAATACTTTTGCGATCGTTGAGTATACACCCTAATAAAAATAAAAATAATTTTTACGAGAAAGATGTATAAAAATTTTTTTATTATTTACAGATGTTTGCACTACTTCTACACGAGCGAGAAATTGGAAACCCACACCGTCGACTGTCGGCAGATGAACGACTGCGCGATCAAGTTACGAGCGATAACGACAAGCGGTTGGCATTTAAAAATTATAACAGGAAGGAACGAGTTCCA
The DNA here is from genome assembly GCA_030770215.1 of Temnothorax americanus. Taxonomy (NCBI): domain Eukaryota; kingdom Metazoa; phylum Arthropoda; class Insecta; order Hymenoptera; family Formicidae; genus Temnothorax; species Temnothorax americanus. The sequence goes on from JASTWO010000982.1 coordinate 585, forward strand.
TTTATCATATATGCCGACCTGGAATGTACCCTGGAGAAGATGGAAGCGGATCCGGAAACGTTGGGGTACACGTATCAATATCATCGCGTATTTAGCATAAGGTACTACGTGCGTTGCTCGTACGACGAGTCGTTGTCAATGTATCGGTTTCGTCGCGATAAGGATTGCGGTCGCGTGGTTCGGCCGAGGAGCTAAGACGTTTAGCTCACGACGTAAAGATTATTTTGTCCACTAATGTACCCATGGTGGAATTTACGCGAGACGAGTGGGAAAAATTTAACAGCGCGACGCACTGTCACGTGTGCGAAAACCGTTCGAGCCAGACGACGTGCGAGTACGCGATCATTGTCATCTGACGGGTCGATACAGAGGTCCCGCGCATTCAAATTGCAACTTAAATTACAAAGATTCACATTGCATACCCGTAGTTTTTCACAATTTATCGGGCTACGACGCGCATTTTATTATCACAGAAATAGCTACAGCGTACGAAGGACGTGTAGACTTACTTCCAATCACAAAAAAATACATTTCGTTTACGAAAACTGTTCAAAGCACCGAAGATAAAGATAAGAAAAATTGCGTCAAATTGCGATTTATCGATTCATACAAGTTTCTCACCGCTAGTCTCAACAAATTGGCATCTTATCTCAGCAAGAATAACTGCGAATATTACAACGCGAATTTTGTAAATTATCCGCAGAAATTTTGATTTGCTGACACGAAAAGGCGTATTTCCGTACGAGTACATTGGACTGCGTCGAAAAGTTGGAGGATTTCATCACGAGTTTTCGCATTTCTATTGCTACTAGATTCTCCGAAAGACGTTTCGACTGTAAAAATTTGGTTTCGCGATCAATGCCTCCGCGCCGTATCTACCCTCCCAATGAGTCACGAGTCGCACGTCAACGTGATTGCGCACGTTCTCCATGGTTTTGCCAAACACAGCGTTGTTCATCAATTTGTATAAATTTTTCTCGAAATCATTCTTGGCCAATGTTCTAAATTTCGTATTAAGTTCTATGTAATCGCGAAGCCATGGAGATTGCGCGAATTTTAATGCGCGGTGAATCTTTGCTATACGGAGACCGTGGCGCATGCACTGCTGCAGGTTGCGATAATGTATGACATAACGTTTCTTATCGTATAATGTTGCGAGGAGCTTGTCCTGCCGCTTACCGGGTGGTTTATCGCGCGTCGGACAGAACGGTAGGTCAGTGTGCGCGTCATGAAGATGTTGCGGATACTCCAAGTCGACTTCGAGAATATAGCCTATCGAGGAATCCAACGCGATATCCATAACATTAAAATCGGTTACGTCGTCGACCCATTGAAAATCTGCGTAAGGCAATGGTTGACACATTGCCCAGCCGTACCATCGAAACCAATGTGTCAACCATTGCCTTACGCAGATTTTCAATGGGTCGACGACGTAACCGATTTTAATGTTATGGATATCGCGTTGGATTCCTCGATAGGCTATATTCTCGAAGTCGACTTGGAGTATCCGCAACATCTTCATGACGCGCACACTGACCTACCGTTCTGTCCGACGCGCGATAAACCACCCGGTAAGCGGCAGGACAAGCTCCTCGCAACATTATACGATAAGAAACGTTATGTCATACATTATCGCAACCTGCAGCAGTGCATGCGCCACGGTCTCCGTATAGCAAAGATTCACCGCGCATTAAAATTCGCGCAATCTCCATGGCTTCGCGATTACATAGAACTTAATACGAAATTTAGAACATTGGCCAAGAATGATTTCGAGAAAAATTTATACAAATTGATGAACAACGCTGTGTTTGGCAAAACCATGGAGAACGTGCGCAATCACGTTGACGTGCGACTCGTGACTCATTGGGAGGGTAGATACGGCGCGGAGGCATTGATCGCGAAACCAAATTTTTACAGTCGAAACGTCTTTTCGGAGAATCTAGTAGCAATAGAAATGCGAAAACTCGTGATGAAATCCTCCAACTTTTCGACGCAGTCAATGTACTAGTACGGAAATACGCCTTTTCGTGTCAGCAAATCAAAATTTTCTGCGGATAATTTACAAATTCGCGTTGTAATATTCGCAGTTTATTCTTGCTGAGATAAGATGCCAATTTGTTGAGACTAGCGGTGAGAAACTTGTATGAATCGATAAATCGCAATTTGACGCAATTTTTCTTATCTTTATCTTCGGTGCTTTGAACATTTTTCGTAAACGAAATGTATTTTTTGTGATTGGAAGTAAGTCTACACGTCCTTCGTACGCTGTAGCTATTTCTGTGATAATAAATGCGCGTCGTAGCCCGATAAATTGTGAAAAACTACGGGTATGCAATGTGAATCTTTGTAATTTAAGTTGCAATTTGAATGCGCGGGACCTCTGTATCGACCCGTCAGATGACAATGATCGCGTACTCGCACGTCGTCTGGCTCGAACGGTTTTTCGCACACGTGACAGTGCGTCGCGCTGTTAAATTTTTCCCACTCGTCTCGCGTAAATTCCACCATGGGTACATTAGTGGACAAAATAATCTTTACGTCGTGAGCTAAACGTCTTAGCTCCTCGGCGAACCACGCGACGCAATCCTTATCGCGACGAAACCGATACATTGACAACGACTCGTCGTACGAGCAACGCACGTAGTACCTTATGCTAAATACGCGATGATATTGATACGTGTACCCCAACGTTTCCGGATCCGCTTCCATCTTCTCCAGGGTACATTCCAGGTCGGCATATATGATAAATGGAACTCGTTCCTTCCTGTTATAATTTTTAAATGCCAACCGCTTGTCGTTATCGCTCGGTAACTTGATCGCGCAGTCGTTCATCTGCCGACAGTCGACGGTGTGGGTTTCCAATTTCTCGCTCGTGTAGAAGTAGTGCAAACATCTGTAAATAATAAAAAAATTTTTATACATCTTTCTCGTAAAAATTATTTTATTTTTATTAGGGTGTATACTCAACGATCGCAAAAGTATTTTTTGTTCCTATTCTTGTTCACTTGCGAGCTCACGAGGCGGGATAGGTTCTTGATCCACGCAAAATGTCTCACGTTGTCGTCATGCACGTACAGCAAATTTACATGTCTGTCCATCTTTCGGTCGGTGAGCCGTATTGGCTGGATTGCAAGTTCCTTGTTTGTCTCGATGCTGTACACGTTGATTGATATATCGTTGTGATTTTCAAACTTTTTAATTTGATTCAACGTCATTGGAAATTCAATGTCTTGGAGATTTAGCACCGACGTGTAATGAGGATACGATGAATCCCGTTCTGCATGTCTCTCGGCTGGATGCAGAGCAGCCGTCACTGACCATGCGAAACATGCATTGCCCCTTGATCGCACGTTTATCACCGCTCTCTTCATTTTAATTTCTCGCGGTATTTCCACAAAACACCCCGCGTGCAATGGATTATATTTATTTACGTTAACAGTCAAATTGTGTATACGCGACAACGCCCATCCGCTATCACGTTCCTGGAATTCCTCCAGCGATGCTAGAGTAGGCTCGATAACGCGCGACACGTACCATTCTTGCAGATCGGACGTACGAAATAGTTCACAGTTTCTCGTAGCGATACTTTTATTCGCGCGTTTGTCACCCGCAGCAAATTCACCATTAAACATTGTGTTAATCTTTACATTGTCATGTCGTTGCATGACGTTCCGCACACGATCGAGTACAATTTCTCTCGCATCTTCGAGAAATTGACGAGGTTCGATGTGTTTGGAATTTATTATCGCACCAGTCAGTATACGATTTTCAAAAGCCGTATCTATCTCGCGCCATCTGAGTCCTGTCTCACTCGCACTGTATCCTGCACCCACATGCACGAAACGTTGACGTACCGAGTCTTTCAGACCTTCGATTCGGGCAATACGAGCGATCAATGACTGTTTGAGACCGATCGATAATCGCGGTCATTTAATTCGGCCTTGTTCTTCCAACGATTCGATAAATTCGTCACATCGTTGCTCCCACGCGGTAAATTCTTCCCGCGAATTTAATAGGGTGGATTGCTCCAACAACTCTTGCTCCATGTTATTACACGATCCTCTTTCTAACACAATTTGTTGTACTCGCGACTTCCAATTCTCGATTATTGAGCGTATCCTCCAGATTATTCATTTTTTTATATCTCACTAATGATGCATCGTTTGTTTTATTAGCGTATCTAATTTCACCGTGATCTCAGCATCCGTACATTTGCGCTAACCGAAAAAATGCAAAATTTGCAGTTTTGCACGTGTGCAATGATGTCACCGCGAGACACATATGTTCTCGAAAACAATATCGCGCCATTGACTTTCGATGATTTGATCTGTGTGATCACAGCAGCCGTACATTGGCGCTATGCAAAATTTGCAGTTTTGCATGTGTTTGATGAAGTCATTGCATAAATATAAAAATGCTTAAACAGCTTTTACCATGAAGATACTAGATCTGTATCTTGGCGAGTGGACCATTCTTTGGCTACATCTCGCACGCGAACGTGGTTCTTGAGTGTTACAAGGACATGTGTGTTGTTCGAGTTTGAAAAAATACGGTAAGGAAGAAAAAATTATTTTTAGAGATTTAAGAACAGTGTGAAAATTTAATTACATAAAATTTTTCTATTTATAGAAATGAAACCGCCGATACAACCCATAAATATTAGGTTGTTGGACGGGGTTCTGCCTCGGGAGTATCCCGAGACATACGATAACCTTATACATGGTTTCTGCATCATCGGGCTCGAGCCCTGCTACGTGGGACGGAGATCTCCACGTATGCGCTTATGTCAGCGGTGCTATGTGCTGACGTTTAACCCTCAGTTGCGTGAATTTGAAAGAAAAGTGCGATGGCACGGCATTTCGTCGCGGTTGCATGGGTTCCCAATCCGTATTAAAACAATGTGCTTTATGTGTAGAAAAATAATCATGCGTATAAGGACTGCCGATGAGTGCCGCGAGTGTATTGAAGCGTATTTAAACAATGAAAGAGAGTTTGCGAGATTCAATAGATGGGGGTAAAATCTACGAGATAGAGCTTCATGAATGAGATTAGTATGTGATTATGAGAGTGAACAGCTCTATATTGTGTGTAATTTATTGTAGTAGTATAATGCTGGTTGAGAGTGAAAATGAGTGAGTTAGTAGAATTAGAGAATATATTTAGAAGTTAGAGAATTAGAAGTTAGAGAATATGGATGAGTTTTATATATATAGTAAGAGATGACTATTGTATATTGTATTATTGATGTTCTGTATGTTGTTGGGTATACTGTGCTTGTCATACCTCATACCCATGTGTGTTGCGTCGATGCATTGGCGGCGTGCGCAAAGAGCGGAAAAATTACGTTTAAGTTTAAACGCTTATGTCTTATGTCGAGATTATTGTGTGCAATCGGTGCAGATAGTTCTGTACTGCTAATAAACTACTACAATAAACTATTCTAAAGAACCTTTGGTCACAATTTATACTATATGTTTAAACTTTATGCTTATAACGTACTTAAGATGCTTATAACGCTGTCAGATAAAGGACAATGTTAAAAAAAGCCAATTTTTTGCTCTTTGGGGGAATAAATAAAACCTATTCCATACGTTTTCTAGACATAAATACAAATAAAAAATGCACCTAAGATCGTTCGATAGCGGTTCAATAGCTGTTTTAGTTGTTTGATAACTGTTCAAGAGCTGTTTCATAGCTGTTTCATAGCGGTTCAATAGCTGTTTTAGTTGTTTGATAGCTGTTTTTAGCTGTTTCATAGCGGTTCAATAGCTGTTTGATAGCTGTTTTAGTTGTTTGATAGCTGTTCAAGAGCTGTTTGATAGCTGTTTTAGTTGTTTGATAGCTGTTCAATAGCTGTTTGATGGCTGTTTTTAGCTGTTTAAAAGAAGTTTGATAGCGGTTCAATAGCGGTTATACAGATCGCAGTTATACTGATAGCTGTTTTTAGCTGTTTAATAGCAGTTCAATAGCAGTATTACAGATTAAACCATTGAAAGTTAATGGTGCGATATCGTTTTCGAGAATATGTCTTGCGGTGACTTCATCGCACACGTGCAAAACTGTACATCGTAGATTTTTCGCAAGGCGCATCCGTACGGAAGCTGAGATGAAATTAGATATGATAAACAAACGCTGTGACAATAGTGAGATGTGGAAGGATGAATTTGAAGGTACGCTCAGTAGTCGAGGACTAGAAGTGAGAGTCGGTTGGTGTGTTTGATCGTGCGGTTTATACAACAATTGGTTCGTCCTGGCCATCTTAATGCTACTGTAAACAGACTGTGTGCCAACGAAAACTTTTAACAAAAGTAAGAGATAGCGGTTCAATAGCTGTTTGATAGCTGTGTCGAAAAATTTCAAGTGTCGCGACTGTTTGCACTGTCTGCACTGTGTGATTTTAACAGTAGCATCGTGTATTGCGCCTTTTGAGGCATACAACGTTCTGTAAAAATGCGGAATTTTATCCGTACGATGACTTGAATCTAGATTTTGGCAAAAATCGATACGCCGTCCTTTTCGATATGTACGCGCGTTTTCGTAAAGCTTATTACGGATACGACAGCTTCGATACGCTTTGCAGCGTGTATACATTCCTAACGGAAGGACCTTTTGTCGTCATTGATTGCTCGCGACAAAACGAATCTGTCAAGAGCGCCACCGTGGATGTGCGAATAGAATTTGATTGTAAAGAGAATGTACCGGCAAATACTACAGCCTATTGTCTCATCTTGCATGATCGTGTAATCGAATACTGTCCGTTGTCGAACGTAGTGCGCAAAATCATGTAAATTGCGATATCAGCAGATATTGCGATATAAGAGATACATATGTAACGCGATAAGATACAGATTGCTCCGCCGTTTCGTTATGATCGTACCGACGTTTGTCGATCTGCAGGGATTCACCGTCGGGATGAAATTTGTCGTAAAGGAGGTGGCGGTTCTGAGAAACGGGACCGTTTTGACACATTACATTTTTACATGTCCCATGCCATGGAGTCTCCTCGCGAAATCCGATAAGTCATGCGCTTCCTGGTTGATTGCAAATCACCATGGACTACGATGGGAGGACGGAAACGTGTCCTACAGCATGGCGAAACACCTAATTACATCGGCTGTACTTGGAGAGGGTGACGAGACGTCGACTCTTGTGTACGTCAAGGGATGCCAGAAACGAGAATGGCTGGTGGATCTGCTTGAGAATAAAGCGAGAAGACATCTAAAAATTGAGACTTTGGATGCAGATTACGAAGATATCGAATCTTTAAATAATCTAGATGTTACTAATACTGTAAGATGCGGAAAACATGTTAAGAATTGCGCATTACAAAATGTATTAAAAATATTTAACTGGTGGTCGCGACACCAGAAAAAAATATGATTTTTTTTAAATAAACTATATATGTATATATAAACGTTTCATTTTCTTTTCCCACATACTTTGTAGTATAATATAGATGTTTTAAGTGCATGATAATTGTTTTAAAGATGTTTTAGTTGTTTTAAAGATGTTTTAGTTGTTTGATAGTTGTTTTTAACGCTGTTTTAGTTGTTTGATAGCTGTTTTTAGCTGTTTCATAGCGGTTCAATAGCTGTTTGATAGCTGTTTTAGTTGTTTGATAGCTGTTCAAGAGCTGTTTGATAGCTGTTTTAGTTGTTTGATAGCTGTTCAATAGCTGTTTGATGGCTGTTTCATAGCGGTTCAATAGCTGTTTTAGTTGTTTGATAGCTGTTTTTAGCTGTTTCATAGCGGTTCAATAGCTGTTTTAGTTGTTTGATAGCTGTTTTTAGCTGTTTCATAGCGGTTCAATAGCTGTTTGATAGCTGTTTTAGTTGTTTGATAGCTGTTCAAGAGCTGTTTGATAGCTGTTTTAGTTGTTTGATAGCTGTTCAATAGCTGTTTGATGGCTGTTTTTAGCTGTTTAAAAGAAGTTTGATAGCGGTTCAATAGCGGTTATACAGATCGCAGTTATACTGATAGCTGTTTTTAGCTGTTTAATAGCTGTTCAATAGCAGTATTACAGATTAAACCATTGAAAGTTAATGGTGCGATATCGTTTTCAAGAATATGTCTCGCGGTGACTTCACGCACACGTGCAGGTATTCGCGCAAACGGGGGTCGGGGGCGAGCGAGAGAAACCGCGAGCGAGAACACGCGAGGGAAAGAGAACGCGAACGGGGGAAAGATAACGGGGGCCGGGAGCGAGAAACCGCGCGCGAAGGAGATATAACGCGAGCGGGAGCGTGTGACGTCACGCGGACTCCGCGGCGCGGCGAAACGCGGTCGCCCCGCGGCGCCGGAAAACATGACGCGGCGAAACGCGGCCGACCCCTCCTCCGCGGTGCCCGAAACGCGGACTCTCGCGGCGCGGCGAAAACGCGGTTCCCCCTTCCCCTCCCCCGCGACGCCTGAAAAACGCGGTTCCCCCCTCCCCCTTCCCTGCGGCGCCCGAAGACGCGGTTCCCCCCTCCCCTTTCCCCGCGGCGCCGAAACATGCGGGTCCCCCCTCCCCCTCCCCCGCGGCGCCGAAACACACGGTTCCCCCCTCCCCCGCGGTCCCCCCCGCCTACGGTTCCCCCCCGCCCGCGGTTCCCCCCCCGCCCCTCACCCCCCCTCGCCCTCGGTATGTGGTCTGGAACCGGCCTACCTTACCTACTATTATGCAACAAATCTTTACGTGATATGTTTGTATATATAAAAGAGCAATATTCATCAGAAGCGCGTCCAGTTCAATATATATTCACTAACAGATTAAATCAAGATCTTCTTGAGAATATGTTTTCTTATTTAAGAATGATGGGTGAAGGATATGATCATCCAACACCAATCGAATTAAGAAATAGACTTAAATGGTATATACTGGGCAAACATTCTGGATACCATTGCATCAGGCACTAATACTGCAGGAGACAGTTCCACAATCTTCACAGATATTGACGACACACATTGTAAACTAACAAATGCACAGTGCGTACCACAGGACACATGTATGATGGATGAAGAAGAAGAGAAAGAAAAAAAAGAAGAAGAAAGATTAATAAACTTTGAGGAAATATGTCATGAAAGAGAGACAGAAGCAATAGAAAGAGATATTGAAGAAGAAGAAATCAGTGAAGGTATTGTAAAATGTTCATATATGGAGGGGTAAAAGTCATAGTGGTGTAAGTTAAATTTTTTTAAATTTTTTCTCGTGTGCATAGATGCAATCTATACAATATATAAATTGCATCTATGCACACGAAAAAATATTTTTAAAAATTTGACTTACACCATTGAGGTTTTTACCCCTCCACATGAAGATATAAAAAATAATATGTAAAAATAAAATATATAAAAATAAACAACATAATTATCAACATAAATTAACATAAACATCAACATAAACATAACAGCCCATATTCAGAACATGCTAACATTTTATAAGCGCGTTCTGAATCATAATCTACAAATTGTAAATTATAATTTATGAAGCACAGACTTTTGCATAACGCATAATGCATAAGACATAAAGAATTCGACTAAACAAAGAACTCTGTTCAGAGCTGATAGAAATAATCCTCAGGATGAGAATGAAGAACTCTGATTAATTGAATCCCTTATGTCTTATACATTATGCGTTATGCAAAAATCTGTGTTCCAGCCTTAAGGCTGAATCTACTACGTGTGGTAAGTCTAAAGCCGTAAACAGATTAGAGATTGAGATTGTGAGATTGAGATTAAATTGCAATTTGACCAATTAAAGCAAAATTCATTAAACGTGAGAGAGAGAGAGAGAGAGAGAGAGAGAGAGAGAGAGTAGTTTTCTTTTTTCTCATTGTTAAAATTCCAATCTAATCTCAATATCAATCTCTAGCTTAATTATAGCTTTAATCCTTAAGTAAAGAATAATCAAATTTAATGATTTTTTCCAGCAATAAACTTAAGTAATTATACCCCTAATTTGCAAGAATTAGCATTACATGACGCTTTGGAGCAAAAGAAATTTTTCTTGTAAAAAAACATGGCGCTGCTAGACCTCAAAATTTTAAATAAATAAGGACAACAATAAATAAAAATAATTCAGAGAAGAATGCGATGGGAGTAATATTAAATGATTATCAGCGTGGATGTGGGAGTGAGTGATATGGGTGTGCGTGACGACGCGGACGGCGGATAATGCGGCTTATAATTAAGTATGAAATAAGTTTATTTATTTATTTAAAATTTCGAGGTCTAGCAGCGCCAAGTTTTTTTACAAGAAAAATTTATGTATTTTAATAAAATATTTTTATTTTGTACTGTTACCTCTGTAATTCTTTGTGGCCATTAAAAAATATACATGTAAACTTTGTATTTAAATATTTTGTATTCCCTTGTTAAATTTAAATAAAATTTTTTAATCTTATAAATTTGTTATCATACATTCTTTTCTAATTGACACAATGTAAAGATTTTTCAAAGTAGTGCAACAATTATTTTTTGAGGCAATATACATGTTCTCTCTGTAATTGGCGCTCTAATTTAAAAAGATATCATTTCTTTTTTGTAATTGTAATAGATCACTTGAAGCGCGACTCTTCTTTTTGATAAGGTAACATAATTTTGTGACATGTATCACTTGGGTTATAATTTTTCGGAAATAAAGATACTACTGCTTAGATTTTTTTCAAGATTTTTCGAGATATAATGATCTACCACTTGTTACTTAGGTTTTTGGAGGTATAATACTACCACTTTCTTTTTTTTTAGGTAACAAAATATACACTACTATACGTGTACTTGGCGCCTTTTTTACCTCTTTTTAAAAAAGGTAATTTTGTGCGGATATCACGCCTTTTTGTAGTATATTACGCATTGTATAAACAGTATGTACAGGATAAAGCTATTTGGAGGTATAATACTACCACTTTGTTTTTTTTTCGAGGTAACAACATAACAGGGTAACAACATAATACATATACACTACTATGCGTGTACTTGGCGCTCTTTTTTACCTTTTTTTTAAAAAGGTAATTTTGTACGGATATCACGCCTTTTTGTAGTGTTACGCACCTTAATCTTAAAAACAATATATCTTATAATCTTATAAACAGTATACAATACAAGATATGAAGCTAAAAGTGTTACGGACTATTATTTCTAAAAAAAAACAACAATTTAATATTTTGCTTAGTTTTTTTTTAATAATAATCTGTAACCTTTTTAGTTGTACACTTTGTATATATTTTTCAATTTCAACATAAAACATAATCACAATAAAGCATGATTAATGTTAATAAGTCGTTAACTGTAAAATTCTTTATTTATTTTTATTTGCGTGTCTTACTGAATGTTGTTCGCAACTGTATATGTACCGATATCGTCAGGTATCAATATTTTGGATAATTATTTTTACGTCAGACATAATTTTAATTCGTTCAATTTTTATTATGTCTAGACATAATTTTTGTCCAATTTTTATTATGTCTAAACATAATTTTAATTCAGCGATTTTTATTATGTCATAACATAATTTTAATTCTGCCGCTAGAAAAATTTTAAGTCGATTCTTATAAATCAAGTTTGAATTCAATGTTTAGGTGTCCCAGATTGCCGATGACGAGGTTCACATAGCGCGCTTTATAGTTTTCGGTGTCCAGGTGTATTAATACCTTGAATTCGATGGTCACGTGTTCCAAGTTGCCGATGACGAGGTCCACATATAGTGCGCTTCGTAGTTTTCGGTGTCTACATGTATTAATACCTCGAATTCGATATCTACGTGTCTTACATTGGGTGCGTTTAGTCGATACTTCGCTAGCCTAGCAATCGTGAGCAGTCGCTCGTTTTTGCTCGTTTCCTCTCGTTTGACCTAATGGATAAAAAAGGAGAGGAAACGAGCAAAAACGAGCGACTGCTCACGATTGCTAGGCTAGCGGAGTATTGGCTGAACGCACCCATTCAGATTTAAAGTTATTAATACACCTAGACACCAAAAACAACGAAGCGCGCTATCTGGACCTCGTCATCAGCAACTTGGGACACCTAGACATCAATTTCAAGGTATTAATACACGTAGACACCGAAAACTACGGAGCGCAATATGTGGACCTCGTCATCGGCAACCTGGGACACCTAAACATCGAATTCAAGGTATTAATACACGTAGACACCGAAAACTACGGAGCTCACTATCTAGACATCGTCATTGGCAACCTGGGACACTTAGACATCGCATTCAACGTATTATTACACCTGGACACCGAAAACTACGAAGCGCACTATGTGGACCTCGTCATCGGCAACCTGGGACACCTAGACATCGAATTCAACGTACGATTACACCTGGACACCGGAAACTATGAAGCGCACTATCTGGATTTCGTCATCGGCAACCTGGGACACGTGAACATCGAATTCGAGGTATTATTACACCTAGACACCGAAAACTACGGAGCGCGATATCTGGACCTCGTCATCGGCAACCTGGGACACCTAGACATCGAATTCAAGGTATTAATACACGTAAACACCGAAAACTACGGAGCGCACTATGTGGACTTCGTCATCGGCAACCTGGGATACCTAAACATCGAATTCAAGGTATTAATACACGTAGACACCAAAAACTACGGAACTCACTATCTAGACATCGTCATCGGCAACCTGGGACACCTAGACATCGCATTCAACGTATTATTACACCTGGACACCGAAAACTACGAAGCGCATTATGTGGACCTCGTCATCGGCAACCTGGGACACCTAGACATCGAATTCAACGTACGATTACACCTGGACACCGAAAACTATAAAGCGCACTATCGGGATCCCGTCATCGGCAACCTGGGACACGTGGACATCGAATTCAAGCTTGATTCATAAGAATTGACTTAAAAATTCCTTAGCGGCACTTTCTGCCAAGCGTAGAGAACCTTCTTTTCCGGCAGCGGTAGTAATACAATGTAAGGATACGAAATCTCTCCAGATAAGCATGAAGCAATTGACTCATAATATATATTATATATATACCTAATTTACCTAAATAGAAATCTTTCTCCTGACCGATAAGTCTATCGACCTAATTTCGAAATACGCGCGCGATATCAAAACAGGCGATACCTGCGCCGCAAGCGTCGAAAAAGTGAAAGTGACGTTTCTGATTATGACGTCATCATATAAGACGTCGGCGTTAGAAGTATCTTAAAAATAAATTTTCACATTTGGACTTTGCGTCGCAATATCTCCGCTCGTAGGGCACGTAGCGGAATATTTTGAGAGAAACCCCCCCCCCCTAATTGGACCCTAAGCTATCGATCAAGCCTACTTAGAACTTGATCCGTTCACTCGTTATCGAGATCTCAACATCTCGAGTACTCGTAACCCGTCGCGTCGCGTAAAAGAGTCACGGTCGGTCTCGCTCCGCGTATACTTGGCGCGAGACACTACACACCGTGTCTCTTGATATTAAATATTTTAAACATATATATATATATATATATATATATATATATATATATATATATATATATATATATATATATATATATATATATATATATATGTTACATACATACACGTTCATATTTCCTGTGTGTGGCTGAAAGTTTAGATATTCGCATTTAAAAACTAAAAAAATATAAATTATTATTATTAATTATTATTATTATTATTACTAATTATTATTCTTCCAAATATCTGTATTTTAAGTACATGCAACCAATATTTAAAACATATATTATTGTTTTGCGTTTAAATTGCGCGGGTGCATTTTGACTCAAATTTCATTGTTTTCGCTTATCGAACCGCCGCCGCTATGCGCAATGATACACCTTTCTTATTACATCATGGCGGGAACATGGTATAAATACAAGAGTATTACTCATCCCGTGTCAACCCACAGCGCATCAAAGTGTGACGTCACACTCGGATAGACTCTGATTGGACTACAATCAAACATGGCGGCCTCCGGTGGTTGTAGTTTATGTCCGGAGAAATGTGATAGATTGTGGAAGCCGTTCATTGTGAAAAAATATTGTCATTAATTGATACATCGGACCCGTACAGCACCTTTCATTGCAAATATATTATAAAGACCTGTTGTTTTAAGAATAATCGAACGAGGACTAGCTCGCCGGACCAGGGGTTCGATTAGAAGGCCCAGAGGCAGTAACCAAATTTTAATTCTCACAAACAAAGTTTATTAAATACTCAAATTAATACAGCTGATGGTTGAATAATTCAAAGTTAATTCAGCAGTCAGGCGCCGATGCGCTCGCTATGACAAGTGATGGTGGCGCGGACTTGATACAGATTTACGCGGGCGCGGTCGCTGGAATTATAAATGTAATGCCCGTTCTAGACCTGAGAATGATCCTGCTCGCGGCTCATCCTAGTGAGTAGTGTATAGACGGATAAAAATCATACTGAAGTTAGCTTTCAATCGTACCAATCACGGTCTTACATACAGGTCTGGAAACTCCACTGGAGGGGGTAGGTCGCTTATTGAAGCAACTTGTAATTCGCTTTACCGCCACAAGAGGCACTGCGGGAAGGTAATGCCTAGAGACCCTCTAATCAGAGTCTAGACATCAGGGAGCACGCTCTGATTGGTCCGCCATTTTTCTGCAATTCGCGCCGAATTTATGAAATCTCTATTGCTATGAAATATAAAAACTTATTAATTATTAATAAAAATACATTGAAATTTTAATTTAAAACGTTTTAAAATATTACAAGAGAAAGAGAGAGAGAAAAAGAGAGAATGAATGAGTTGAAAGTAGAAACTTTGATAGTAATTAACAGTAATAAATTAATATTTAAAGAAAATATAGTAAAAAAATAATAAGAAAATAGGGAATAAATAACACACACACATATATATATATATATATATATATATATATATTACGACGACGACGACGATGTCCTCACGGTCTCGCCGGCCGTGGAGGAGCGCGCCGTCGCTTTCTTCACTATAATCTCTATCAATATTCGCGATACTGCTCTCCGAAACCCCGATGGTAGCTCGACTGAGTATTTTAGAGATGTTATGTTGGGCGCCAGGTGCGATTCCTCGCACCACGATTCACGAGATCGCAGTATTTCTCAGGCGTGGGCTTCTTTGATCAACCGCGGATGGAATAGGGGAGGGAGCGTAGCGCAATCATCACACTCAAATACATAAAACATTAAATTATATTTCGGTTAAGGCAGATAACAAGTGGACGATAGCGAGTTCCACGGCGAACAAGCAGAATTCGAGTACACGCCACGTGTCACCCCACGAGCGCGATACTCATTCCGTCGCTGAGCTGCACGGCAATCCCGATCGAATTCGCACAAGAGTATTCCCCGACATAAGTTGCAGCGAATTCCACCCGGACGGTCAAACGCGAGATGCTAACAAATAACCAACGCAATCTCCGTAAACAATTACGCAATTTCCCTACGGTCTACCGCGACAACGCTGGGGATCTTCTCTCCCCTCGGAACGCACGAATGGCCCCACCCGTTAACTCGACACAACCGTGGGCCATTAATCCCGATGAAACGCACGTATAGCTACTTACAAATGGCATGAACTTAACCGGCAACGATAACTACGAGGCTCTCTCACGCGCGAGAGCCACTTCTCAAAACTACGGCACGGTTAAGCCAACGGCGTTCATGAAGTTCCACGCGACGAAATCACCCGCAACGACATTACGCGAACGAAATTACTCACAACGAAATCATACGCAACGAAGTACACGAAACGATATCACAACGAAATTACATGTACGCTGACTGTCGGCGGCCGTACGTTTTCATCCCCGAGGCGGGCACTCGCGATCCTTTGTCGCACGGGCCCTCCCGCGGTATGGCACTCGATATTCTTTAATTACAGCCGATTTCATACTTTACCGCGGCACAACGCGACTCCCGGATGAACAAGTTCATGCATTTAATAGCATTAGGAGTAGCTTAATGGCGGCCCCCGTCCTGGCATGCCCAGATTTTAAAGAACCTTTCGTGTTACAAACCGACGCTAGCTTGGTTGGGTTGGGGGCGGTCTTGACTCAGAACCTAGAGGGGGAAGAACGCGTAATAGCCTATGCCAGTCGCGTGTTGTCGGACCCGGAAAAGCGGTACTCGGTGACTGAACAAGAGTGCCTGGCCGTGGTGTGGGCCATTCAGAAGTTTAGGCCGTATTTAGAAGGTTACAAGTTCACCGTAGTTACGGATCATAGTAGCTTGCGGTGGCTCCACAACTTGAAAAATCCCACGGGTCGTTTGGCCCGATGGGCGTTAGAATTATTAGAGTATGATTACACAGTGGAGTACCGCAAGGGAGCCCTACACCACGTGCCCGATGCCTTGTCGCGAATGTACGAAAGCGCGGAAGGTGGAAGAGTAAACGCCGCCATCGAGATCGAGGAGTGTGAGGGTACAAATGACGAGTGGTATCGCAGGCGGTATAGGGAGGTAGCGACTGACCCGAAGCGGTTTGCTCACTGGAAAATAGTTGATCGGCAGCTATACTTTTTGCGACCGCGACCGGTGATTTCGGACATAGTTGAGGATTTGGACCGGTGGAAGCTGGTATTGCCGAGAGAATTACGCGCCGAGGCCCTTCGCGAATCCCACGACGCGCCGCAGGCCGGTCATTTGGGAGCCGAAAAGACATATCAGCGTCTCGCCGTGTCGTACTATTGGCCAAATATGTTTCGCGAGGTCACTCGGTACATTCGGACGTGCGACACATGTCAGAGGACGAAGGTCGAGCAAGCTAGTCCCGCGGGGTGGATGGGCCGCCGCGTTATAAAAGGGCCGTGGACTTCGATCGCCGCGGACATAGTGGGGCCCTTGCCTCGCAGCAAGGCCGGCTACCAGTACCTTCTGGTGATCCAAGAATTATTCACAAGATGGATTGAGTTGAAGCCTTTGCGAGCGGCTACCGGCCCGAAAATTAAAGAGGCGTTGGAGGATCTTATCGTGTCGCGGTGGGGTACGCCGAAGATCCTCCTCACGGATAATGGAACTGAGTTCGTGAATCGCGTGATGAAGGGTTTCGCTGAGGAGCATGGCATCACGCACGCCACGGTGCCGCCGTACCACCCGCAGGCCAACCCCGTGGAGAGGGTCAATAGGACCCTGAAAACAATGATCGTGTCGTTTATTGAGAGGGATCATCGGGAGTGGGATAAATACCTTCCACAGTTTCGTTTTGCTTATAATACGGCGGCGCATTCGTCGTTGGGAGCGTCACCGGCGTTCGTGAATTTGGGACGTGAGCTGGTGCCGCCGAACTTGTTGCGTGACCAGGGGGAGGACGTGACTCAGGTGGAGCCGCGGGACCCGGCGGAGTGGTCCCAGCGGATGATCGAATTAAGGGCCGTTCGAGAATGGGTGGCGGAGAATATGGACCAGGCGAACCAGAGGCAGGCCGCGCATTATAATCTGCGTAGGCGACCGCGAAGATTCCGAGTCGGGGACTTAGTATTAAGGCGGCAGCACGTGCTGTCGTCAGCCGCACAGAATATCGCGGGAAAACTGGCGCCGAAATTCCAGGGACCCCTACGAGTGAAACGGGTGATCTCTCCGGTGGTGTACGAGTTGACACAGCTGGACGGGTCAACCGTAGGGAAAGTGCATGTTAAGGATGTGAAACCGTACTACCCCCCTAACACCGAACCTACGTGTGGTAATTGAGCGTGTGCATGTCGAACCCTTCCGCCTCCTTCCTGTTCCCTGAGAAGGAAATTCGCGTGGAGGTTGGAACGGGGCGAGATGAACGGGGTGGGACGTAGTTGAGGAAATTTGGAAGGGAACAAAGTCGGGAAACAATGGTGCGGTGAATTGGTCGGTTAAATTTGGGGAAAGATTGGGAAGTAATTCGGAGATTTTCGTTTCGGGTGATTTTCGTGTACTGTTGAGTAACGTTGGAAGGGGAGACGCATTGACTGATCGGGGTCGGACGGGGCAAAGCCGTCACCGACGGAGTGAGGTCTCATGAGGGAAATGAATGAAGTATATCAGAAGGCTTGAGCGGTGGTCTCCGGCGGACCGGGGCGGACGTCCCCCTCGGCACTCGTCTGGGAGCGGGGAGTTGTGACGTGACAAAAGTCGCGTCCCTTACCCCAGATGGGAGCTCGGCCGAGGGAGGCGTCAGGGATGGTGCCTCCGCCCGAGGCGGGCGGAGAGCGAGCCTTTAGGTTAGGATTAAGACCTTTTGCGAGCGTTACAGGTCAAGGGAGTGCGGAGCAGATGGCCAGAGTCACGACGAGTGTAACGGCTTATGCCGCGTCGAGGGACTTACGGCTGGACAACCAGGAGCTTCCGAGGGCGTACGATCGGCGGGCGGGTCACGCTGGGGCCCACAGCCGGCAGATCAGATGACCTGTCAAGGCGTCACGGATGGCACAACGCGACTCCCGGGAGGGCCTAGGTGTTCTCGCGATCTTACTTCGAGGAAGGCTGAGCAGTGGCCTTACAATTTCGCCTCGTTCCGGCGGCTCGTCACTCGCTCTTAGGGCTGGATGTTGCCGGGATGGCGGCTCGCTCGACAGTGGCGTTTCCTTGATCCGGCGGGACCACGCAGGGCCCGCGCGCGCCCGCGCGCGCCGGTTTCCCTAGCCTGATCGGTGCTGCGCCCTGGCCTGCCAGCGATCCCTCTAGGCGATCGTCGCGCCCTTCGCGAGCGCCCCTCGTCACTGCGCCCATCCGCCGGCGGTAGTTTTGAAGTCCGCCTATTTGAGACCGGCTGTCCAGGCCGCGTCTCATCGTCCGGTTCCTCGACGGCCAGGCTGGACGGGCCATGGCTCGTCGACCGGGAGCGGTACTCAGCGGTGGTGGCCCCGTTCCTTAACGGGGACCTTCGTCGGGGCGTCCCCCGTATCCGGGCTGCAGTGCGCTCGTGCCATCCGTGACGCCTTGACAGGTCATCTGATCTGCCGGCTGTGGGCCCCAGCGTGACCCGCCCGCCGATCGTACGCCATCGGAAGCTCCTGGTTGTCCAGCCGTAAGTCCCTCGACGCGGCATAAGCCGTTACACTCGTCGTGACCCTGGCCATCTGCTCCGCACTCCCTTGACCTGTAACGCTCGCAAAAGGTCTTAATCCTAACCTAAAGGCTCGCTCTCCGCCCGCTTCGGGCGGAGGCACCATCCCTGACGCCTCCCTCGGCCGAGCTCCCATCTGGGGTAAGGGACGCGACTTTTGTCACGTCACAACTCCCCGCTCCCAGACGAGTGCCGAGGGGGACGTCCGCCCCGGTCCGCCGGAGACCACCGCTCAAGCCTTCTGATATACTTCATTCATTTCCCTCATGAGACCTCACTCCGTCGGTGACGGCTTTGCCCCGTCCGACCCCGATCAGTCAATGCGTCTCCCCTTCCAACGTTACTCAACAGTACACGAAAATCACCCGAAACGAAAATCTCCGAATTACTTCCCAATCTTTCCCCAAATTTAACCGACCAATTCACCGCACCATTGTTTTCCGACTTTGTTCCCTTCCAAATTTCCTCAACTACGTCCCACCCCGTTCATCTCGCCCCGTTCCAACCTCCACGCGAATTTCCTTCTCAGGGAACAGGAAGGAGGCGGAAGGGTTCGACATGCACACGCTCAATTACCACACGTAGGTTCGGTGTTAGGGGGGGTAGTACGGTTTCACATCCTTAACATGCACTTTCCCTACGGTTGACCCGTCCAGCTGTGTCAACTCGTACACCACCGGAGAGATCACCCGTTTCACTCGTAGGGGTCCCTGGAATTTCGGCGCCAGTTTTCCCGCGATATTCTGTGCGGCTGACGACAGCACGTGCTGCCGCCTTAATACTAAGTCCCCGACTCGGAATCTTCGCGGTCGCCTACGCAGATTATAATGCGCGGCCTGCCTCTGGTTCGCCTGGTCCATATTCTCCGCCACCCATTCTCGAACGGCCCTTAATTCGATCATCCGCTGGGACCACTCCGCCGGGTCCCGCGGCTCCACCTGAGTCACGTCCTCCCCCTGGTCACGCAACAAGTTCGGCGGCACCAGCTCACGTCCCAAATTCACGAACGCCGGTGACGCTCCCAACGACGAATGCGCCGCCGTATTATAAGCAAAACGAAACTGTGGAAGGTATTTATCCCACTCCCGATGATCCCTCTCAATAAACGACACGATCATTGTTTTCAGGGTCCTATTGACCCTCTCCACGGGGTTGGCCTGCGGGTGGTACGGCGGCACCGTGGCGTGCGTGATGCCATGCTCCTCAGCGAAACCCTTCATCACGCGATTCACGAACTCAGTTCCATTATCCGTGAGGAGGATCTTCGGCGTACCCCACCGCGACACGATAAGATCCTCCAACGCCTCTTTAATTTTCGGGCCGGTAGCCGCTCGCAAAGGCTTCAACTCAATCCATCTTGTGAATAAATCTTGGATCACCAGAAGGTACTGGTAGCCGGCCTTGCTGCGAGGCAAGGGCCCCACTATGTCCGCGGCGATCGAAGTCCACGGCCCTTCTATAACGCGGCGGCCCATCCACCCCGCGGGACTAGCTTGC
Organism: Temnothorax americanus; assembly: GCA_030770215.1. Lineage (NCBI taxonomy): Eukaryota > Metazoa > Arthropoda > Insecta > Hymenoptera > Formicidae > Temnothorax > Temnothorax americanus. The sequence goes on from JASTWO010000982.1 coordinate 21,082, forward strand.
TCGACCTTCGTCCTCTGACATGTTTCGCACGTCCGAAAGTACCGAGTGACCTCGCGAAACATATTTGGCCAATAGTACGACACGGCGAGACGCTGATATGTCTTTTCGACTCCCAAATGACCGGCCTGCGGCGCGTCGTGGGATTCGCGAAGGGCCTCGGCGCGTAATTCTCTCGGCAATACCAGCTTCCACCGGTCCAAATCCTCAACTATGTCCGAAATCACCGGTCGCGGTCGCAAAAAGTATAGCTGCCGATCAACTATTTTCCAGTGAGCAAACCGCTTCGGGTCAGTCGCTACCTCCCTATACCGCCTGCGATACCACTCGTCACTTGTACCCTCACACTCCTCGATTTCGATGGCGGCGTTTACTCTTCCACCTTCCGCGCTTTCGTACATTCGCGACAAGGCATCGGGCACGTGGTGTAGGGCTCCCTTGCGGTACTCCACTGTGTAATCATACTCTAATAATTCTAACGCCCATCGGGCCAAACGACCCGTGGGATTTTTCAAGTTGTGGAGCCACCGCAAGCTACTATGATCCGTAACTACGGTGAACTTGTAACCTTCTAAATACGGCCTAAACTTCTGAATGGCCCACACCACGGCCAGGCACTCTTGTTCAGTCACCGAGTACCGCTTTTCCGGGTCCGACAACACGCGACTGGCATAGGCTATTACGCGTTCTTCCCCCTCTAGGTTCTGAGTCAAGACCGCCCCCAACCCAACCGAGCTAGCGTCGGTTTGTAACACGAAAGGTTCTTTAAAATCTGGGCATGCCAGGACGGGGGCCGCCATTAAGCTACTCCTAATGCTATTAAATGCATGAACTTGTTCATCCCCCCACTCCCAGCGCCTGCCTTTCTTCAAAAGGCGGGTCAAGGGCTCACTTAGCGTCGCGAACTCCGGTATAAACTTCCGATACCACGATGACATCCCGAGAAATCTACGCAATTGTCTCAGTGTTCGAGGCGCCGGGTATTCTAGCACGGGGCGCGTCTTTTCTGGGTCCACCGATACGCCTCCCGCCTCCACCACGAAGCCTAAATACTTAACCTGAGATCTACAGAACTCGCATTTATCCATATTAATCGTTAATCCCGCAGCTTTAATTTTATCTAGCACTCGTTTTAGCCATTCGAGGTGTTCCTCGAAAGTTTCCGTCGCGATAATTATATCGTCTAGGTACGCGAAAACGAAAGGCTCCATTTCCGGGCCTATTAAACTATCTAATAGTCGCTGGAACGTCGCGGGGGCACCCGTTAATCCGTATGGCATTCGGACGAAATGATATAAGCCTTTTCCCGGGACGCTAAACGCGGTAATCTCTCGGCTATCTTTATTCAACGGAATTTGAAAGTAAGCCTGGCTAAGGTCGATTGTAGAAATATATTTTGCCGAGCGTAACTTATTGAGTATCCCGTCCATTGGTGGTATCGGGTACGCGTCTTTTTTAGATATCTTATTAACTCCGCGGAAATCCAGGCAAAACCGGTACTTGCCATTCGATTTCTTCACCATCACGATTGGGTTCGACCATTGACTTACTGACGGCTCAATTATTCCGGCTGCTAACATTTTATCTACCTCTGCGCGGATTGCTTCTTGCACCTTTGGCGAGACTAAGTAGCAGCGTTGCTTTAGCGGCGGATGCTCTCCTACTTCTATTTTATGTTCGGTTAGATTGGTCAGACCGGGGTCTCCCGATGGTGCTACTATTTTCCGTAAAAAATTTTTCAGATGTTTTTCCTGATCTTTAGTTAACTCCGCGAGCCCACAAACGCGGGGGTCCGTTTCTTTCAATTGAAACTGGTAGCGGACACGATGCCTATCCGCAAAATGCCACTCCCCTTTTCCGAAGTCTAGCGCGATACCGAATTTTGTCAAGAAGTCCATCCCCACGATACACGGCACGGCCAAATCCGGCAATATGCCTACCGAGATCTTCCGACTCCGATCCTTTAGATGGATAGAAAGCGAGGCTTCTTTTTGAATCGGGGCTATTTGTCCGTTTGCCATTCGGATGGTTGCGCCCCCCTCTCGCGTGGTTGGGACGCCTAAACTTTTTACTATTTGCATCCCCTCGCGACCGAGGAGCGTCATGTTCGAGCCCGAGTCCACCAACGCTAACAGGGGCCGGCCGCCTATCCGGATTGTAATATACTTCAGCGGGGGGAATTCATCGGGATCGAGCGTCACGTACGAGAGTTTTTCTTCCGGGGTATTCGCGGTCCGGGCCTCGTTCTCGATAATTGGGGGCGTAGGGACCCGTCCTACTGACCCCCTTTCGCGTTTCCCGAACACCTAGGGCATGTCCGCGTCGTAAACCCCGGGTTCCCGCACCGGTAGCAATGTTGCCGTCGAACCGCCCTGCAGGTCCTAGCCCGATGGCCCGTCTGATCGCAGTTCCAACATTTTAAGTTGGAATCATCGGGAACCGATCTCGGTATGGTGGCGTCGGTGGACGCTGCGGCGCTCCAGGCCTCCCCTCTACTTGGTTCTCCCTGAGCCACGGCCTCCCCCGCGGCAACGGTATTCGGGGATCGCGGTTTCCCCTTCGGCGCGTGGTACGCTAAGTCCGGAAAAAGTGACTGTTCCGGTAACAAGGGGGGTCTATACATTTTGTCCGCGAGGAGGGTTCGTTCCGTCCGCGTAGCCAAATCCTCCAACGTGTGAAAATCGCTAAACTCCCACCGTCGAATCGCGAACTGTAGCCGCGGCAATAAGTTCCGGTGGGCTAATGTGAGCTGCTCCGGGAGGGACCACGGAGGGCTCATTCGCGTGAACAAAGACCGTAAGCAGGTCAAATATTCGACCGCCGGCTCGTGTTCTCCCTGCGTTCGTCGCTGTATCTCTTCCCGAAGGGTCGTTAAATAGTCCGGGTCGCCAAATCGACTTCGCCACGCGTGTTCGAAATCCCGCCAATCCCGCCAATTTTCGCTTTCCAATCTTACCCAATATAGCGCGGTACCCGAAAGGAATAGGGGCAAGCACTTAAATAGTTCGGCGTCATCCACGTGAATAATGGAGCGGGCTTCCCTAATCCGTAACAAAAATGCTTCCGCGTCGCTACCGCGTTGTCCGGAGAAGTGGAGGTTCCACTTTCTCATTATATTATAAGCCTCGGCCGCGGATCCGCGCGTATTTCCTCTATCATGGCGCGGCGGGTACTCTATTCGCGGCGGGGGTGCCCGCTGATAAGTTTCCCCCCATGTTTTGTGGGGGTCAGGCGGAAAATTGTACGCCCCCAGACTCACAAAGGGGTCCTCCCTTCCCGTCGCCTTGTCCCTCGGGGTCGCCCCCTGGTCCCCCTGAGGACTAGCGGATTGTATTTCGATGGCCGGCGGGGGTGGGGGTGGAGTCGGTTGGTCGTTCATTTTTTTCCGAATCGACTTTTCCTCAAATCTAGCTAAACGCGCGCGTAAAGTTGGCAAAATTCCGGCCGTGTCCAACCCCCGATCTTCTAAATGTCGCACCGCTTGTTCTTTCGTTAGGCGGTTGATCCACCGAAGAGGCGATTCCAGCAAGTCGTCCTCCCGCATAGGAGTCCTATTCGCCTCCCCTTATGACGTCCACCGAACGCGAAACCGAAGACACCAGCAAGGCCCTTTTCCTTTTCCCAATACGCGGAATTACCAAGCACGTTATTATTCTCCAAGCTTATTATTTGGACGAAGAGGTATGCCAGTCGCAATATTATCGAACGGTATTTACTTTCGCGAAGCTTAACCGAAATCGAATCAACACAGTCCCCGAAATCGTAAACAGGCAGGAATTCGACTGAAAAACTCACGTTCCCGAATACCGGCCGTGCGCGAACCAAAACAAAGTCGAGCGAAGCGGCCTTCACTCGGCACTACACACCGCATTCATGGCACCAAAATTCCAGGGCCACGAAATAATAATTCGAAAATCCGATCGAACATATAACTAACACAAGGGAATCACATAAATCATAGGGAAACACATAAATATAATGATTGCACAAAACAAATTCACTTGCGCACGCTCTCTCTCCCGATTTTCGTTAATTGGTAATTTTCGGGCGAGAGGCCCCACGTTGGGCGCCAAAATTTTACGACGACGACGACGATGTCCTCACGGTCTCGCCGGCCGTGGAGGAGCGCGCCGTCGCTTTCTTCACTATAATCTCTATCAATATTCGCGATACTGCTCTCCGAAACCCCGATGGTAGCTCGACTGAGTATTTTAGAGATGTTATGTTGGGCGCCAGGTGCGATTCCTCGCACCACGATTCACGAGATCGCAGTATTTCTCAGGCGTGGGCTTCTTTGATCAACCGCGGATGGAATAGGGGAGGGAGCGTAGCGCAATCATCACACTCAAATACATAAAACATTAAATTTTATTTCGGTTAAGGCAGATAACAAGTGGACGATAGCGAGTTCCACGGCGAACAAGCAGAATTCGAGTACACGCCACGTGTCACCCCACGAGCGCGATACTCATTCCGTCGCTGAGCTGCACGGCAATCCCGATCGAATTCGCACAAGAGTATTCCCCGACATAAGTTGCAGCGAATTCCACCCGGACGGTCAAACGCGAGATGCTAACAAATAACCAACGCAATCTCCGTAAACAATTACGCAATTTCCCTACGGTCTACCGCGACAACGCTGGGGATCTTCTCACCCCTCGGAACGCACGAATGGCCCCACCCGTTAACTCGACACAACCGTGGGCCATTAATCCCGATGAAACGCACGTATAGCTACTTACAAATGGCATGAACTTAACCGGCAACGATAACTACGAGGCTCTCTCACGCGCGAGAGCCACTTCTCAAAACTACGGCACGGTTAAGCCAACGGCGTTCATGAAGTTCCACGCGACGAAATCACCCGCAACGACATTACGCGAACGAAATTACTCACAACGAAATCATACGCAACGAAGTACACGAAACGATATCACAACGAAATTACATGTACGCTGACTGTCGGCGGCCGTACGTTTTCATCCCCGAGGCGGGCACTCGCGATCCTTTGTCGCACGGGCCCTCCCGCGGTATGGCACTCGATATTCTTTAATTACAGCCGATTTCATACTTTACCGCGGCACAACGCGACTCCCGGGAGGGCCTAGGTGTTCTCGCGATCTTACTTCGAGGAAGGCTGAGCAGTGGCCTTACAATTTCGCCTCGTTCCGGCGGCTCGTCACTCGCTCTTAGGGCTGGATGTTGCCGGGATGGCGGCTCGCTCGACAGTGGCGTTTCCTTGATCCGGCGGGACCACGCAGGGCCCGCGCGCGCCCGCGCGCGCCGGTTTCCCTAGCCTGATCGGTGCTGCGCCCTGGCCTGCCAGCGATCCCTCTAGGCGATCGTCGCGCCCTTCGCGAGCGCCCCTCGTCACTGCGCCCATCCGCCGGCGGTAGTTTTGAAGTCCGCCTATTTGAGACCGGCTGTCCAGGCCGCGTCTCATCGTCCGGTTCCTCGACGGCCAGGCTGGACGGGCCATGGCTCGTCGACCGGGAGCGGTACTCAGCGGTGGTGGCCCCGTTCCTTAACGGGGACCTTCGTCGGGGCGTCCCCCGTATCCGGGCTGCAGTGCGCTCGTGCCATCCGTGACGCCTTGACAGGTCATCTGATCTGCCGGCTGTGGGCCCCAGCGTGACCCGCCCGCCGATCGTACGCCATCGGAAGCTCCTGGTTGTCCAGCCGTAAGTCCCTCGACGCGGCATAAGCCGTTACACTCGTCGTGACCCTGGCCATCTGCTCCGCACTCCCTTGACCTGTAACGCTCGCAAAAGGTCTTAATCCTAACCTAAAGGCTCGCTCTCCGCCCGCCTCGGGCGGAGGCACCATCCCTGACGCCTCCCTCGGCCGAGCTCCCATCTGGGGTAAGGGACGCGACTTTTGTCACGTCACAATATATATATATATATATATATATATATATAAACACAGCATATAAAAAATATTTATTGTATACATTAATACTTATGTTGTACATGTAAAAAGTATTACATATTTTATTTTAAAGAATGATGCATCATCATCGATTTGCTATCATAATATTTACGCTTAGCTAATACATTTCGTTTGTTTTTAAATTTTAGTCTTAAGGTAGCAAATTTTTTAAATAATTTTTGACGCAAATTATGACAATTATTAAGAATATGATCTGCTGGAACAGAATTAAATTTATCACTAACTGTATTGCTTGTAGATGCATTGAGAGATTCATTTGTAGTAATCCGAAATAAATTAAAGTATACATTAAGAAAAATTAAAATATATATGTCATTTTTTATTATTACATTTCATTATCTCACACCTACTTCTTGTTCACTTTGATCTTGATTTTGAACATCATGAATAATATGCTCTCTCTCTACTAGGTTTTCTGTAGGTTTCTGTAAGTTTTCTCTATGTATAGATTCTTGAAAGGATACTCTTTTTGTTATAAAAAAAACCGAAAATGGTTGGTACAGCGTGTGGTTTCAATTTTCTTTTATTATCAATTCTGTTCGGCTCCCACATTTCAGGAGCAAAATGCACCTATAAAAAGAGGTTAATAAAATATAACTATCAAAGAATAAATAACTTTATTTTATAATGGTTAAATATTTTAGTTTAATATGCCAATAAAAATAAACAGATTATATTAAAGTACAAAAACATGCTTCTCATTCATAGAAACAATATTATATTTTAATACAAAATCATGCTTCTCATTCATAGAAAACAAGATTATATTTTAATAAAAAACCATGCTTCTCATTCATAGAAAACAAGAAAGCAATAGAAGAATAGCAAGATTAATGTTAATGTTTAAGTATTTAAATTAAAAGTAATGTAACTTGATTTCATGTACTTTTATATATACATAACCTGTTTTTTTATGGCTTTCCTTTTTGATAAAAATATTAATTTAATGGTATATACTATTTCTTTATACATTTTTAATTAAATGATAAAATATTTAAAAATAAACTATTATAAATTAAATGAATAAAAAAATAATTTACCTCGCACAAGTAAGAACTATTTGTTGGCGTCCAATTTGGACGATTCATATTTTTAACCCATTGCTCTCGACGATGCTTATCTCTTGGAATATCTTCATGATATAGCCCTTTGCAGAGCTATTGTTACAAAATTCTGCGGCACATCCACCCATTATTACAATTTACTCTACTCGACCCAGTACACGCAGTATAAGCAGGTTAGAAGGCATTAACGAAGAGAGTGAGGTAGCACATATCTCTCTCTCTCTCTCTCAGGATTTGCAGAAAAATGTCGGACAACCTAACTTAACCTTCTGATGTCCAGACTCTGATTAGAGGGTCTCTAGTAATGCCACTTGGTGTGAGACACTACCGTGTCTCTTGACTACTCATTAATATTGCATTTTATAATACAAACTTCCAATTTAGAAAATGTAAAATGTAAAATATTTATGTATTAATAATCTATATAATGTTATAATATATTAATATATTAATAATTTATAATATAATAATATATTAATGTATTTTAAATGTAAAATATGACATTTGCAAAATGATAGTCTTGTTTGCAAGTGAGGGTAAGTAACGGCGATTGATTCTTTAATGAAATTGATTTCCTGTTTTTCAAATACTGTAGAAACTGCATAAAGAAAATATACTTATTTTATTATTTTAAAGCAGTAAAAAAGTACTTTTATATAAAAATGCTTTATTGGTTTGTCAATTTCAGTGGTGCGGATCAGACGTTGGGAGTCTTCATTATTGTATCAGCTTCTTCCATTGCTGTAAGCGTCCATCTTCCAAAATAGGCAGTTGAATACATAAGACAACTGTATACAAAAACGAAATATAAAATATATAATTAAATAACTATATATATACTCATTATATTGCTTTAGCCATGTAACACATATCTTGTACGTGAGGGGTGTCTATAATAGATGTGCTCGAGATGTTGACTTGCCTTGGAGTATTCAGACTTTTACTTGATACATCAGCTGAATCCTTTTCTGTATGATGGTTACTGACTTCTATCGGAACGGGAGACTTAACAGGCGTAGCCTTATCACAATGTACAGAGTTGATAACAGAGCCCACTAAATGTGAAGACGATTCGCCCAACGGGTCAACGGCTTCATTGTTGTGGCATCGTGTAACAATTTTGTTGGTACAGAAAGCTTACTAAGCTGCGGATACTTATATGGGGCCTGTAATATGAAAGAAAATGTATATTATTTGCGCTTTCACATATTAGTCATTGTTTCCGAGAATTTATGTTTACTCAGTAATTTTACAATTGAGCTGAACGTACGACTAGCATCGGAGCGCTCCATTGTTAGACTGACTGTTACGCGCGAGATCGATAGCTTTTCGGAGCATTGGGAATTTAGCAACCAATCGGTTCGCGAACATATTCCGCAGTATTTACGACAAATAAGCCGGGTCTAAGAATTCACAGAGCGCTGCCAGAATATTA
>JASTWO010000983.1:0-29330 GCA_030770215.1 Temnothorax americanus
TATTACTCATGATTTTCATTAACTTGTGTAATCAATCTGTTCCAAGAGAGAGAGAAAGGTGGGACCCGTATACATCCAGCAGTATTATAGAGTACTTTTAGTAAGTTACATTGTAAATTACACGTTAGATTGCCACGTAAAATTTTTACCAGTGTTCTTTGGTAATGTTACTATTCTAACGTTCGCGTAAGTTCGCGAAGGTTGATGATGGCGAAACGACCCTTGTATCGAAACATTAAAGTAAAATTACATGGTCTTTTCTTGCATCATCAATGAGCATGAAATTCTTTCATTTTTGCCTACGTATGCGTGTTTGCCTTTCATTCGCGAACTCACGAACGGTAAGCGTCTCTTTATACCGTGGTAGTCAACGTCCAACAGAGTAATTATTACATATCTATCCAATAGATGTTCACCATAGTAACTCGATTAAATCCCTAATGTAGAGATTAGTACGGCAGAATTGTACAAAATTGTAAAACGACGGTATATCACCAGTGATTGATTCGAGGAATGCGTTTTGAAACATGTTAATGAATGTGCGTACAAAATTATTTTCCCATATTCGCGCTTCTTCCTCACAAGCGAAGCTTTAAAAATGCTCGACTCGCAATTTCTTTTCTTTCTTCTTCCCTCATTTCGTTAGTCCGACATTTAAGAGGCATGTTTCTCGTAGAAACATCATCTAGGAAATAATTATTTACAATGTTCAAGCTTTTTCCTTTATCAATAGATGGTACCATTATGCGAATACCGGAAAAGGTCGTAACCTTGGCGTAATAAGCGATATGAATGTTATTTTTCGCATGAATATCGTCGTGTTGAAACGTCCGCAAGTGATTCCTCGAGAATGTCTTTCCAGTTATTGCGGATGGTCGTTGTAAGAGTGTATCGATTGCAAAATAAAACCGTATTACATGTATTTGGATATTGTTAATTTTGCGCCAAGTATAATTGTCATGTATTCATAGCGATTAACGTAAGCCTTACCTTATTCGATAATTATGAAGGAAAGTAGATAGATCTCCAGCGTAAGTGGAATAAGTTAGCTGGAGATCAACGAAATAACGCACGACATTATGTATTTTAAATATTTATTCCTTTTTTTTTCATTCAAAAGGACAATTTGTTTTTATTATAAGATAACATTATCCTAAGCATCTTCGTGGGTTCAAACCCCGCCGTACCTAAATTACTCTTTATATAACATTTTTTGTTTTCCTCTCTTATCGATATTTTTTCTACCGATTACATCGCAGGCAACTCCGTTCTCCCTTTAAACTGGCTCTCCGGTTCGATATCGTTTTATTCGCAATTAAAATCGAATCGTTACCACGCCCGGCTCCACTCATTTGTTTTTTTTTTCCCTCGTTTACCTCTCGCATCTCGTTTATATACTGACTTTATACAAATTGGTTTGAAATTTTTTTTATGGCATTTTACCGTCGGTGGTGAACTGAGGCGGTGACAAGCATTCTCACATGTCAAACATCATTGGAAATAATCCATTTCGATCCTTCTCCTTTTTATGAATCTCTGCGAAAAAATGAAAATGAAACAGTGTTCCGTCGTTCTGCAAACGGAGGACGCATTTTATCATTCCGTCGGAACGGTAATCGGAACCTGAACTCCATTCAGAAGAATGCAACGGACGCGACGCAATCACGCATGCAAAAAAAATCACGCGCGAATCTATTAAAAGAAATTGTTTTTCGTAGAAACCGTGTGTAATTGGTAGGACTCGTGTGTTCAGGTGCTAAGGCACCGAGATGAGATAACCAATTAATTAATTATATAATTTCGCAGTTTCATCGTATGCCGGTAAAACTACAAAATTCTCGCGCATTTTGAGTCTCGTACTCCGAGACCGATTCCGATCATCGATTTTTTTTTATTAACAAATTGAAAAAGCGAGCAGTAAACGACGAACGATGTCCATCTACGAGATGTATTCGCTAATTGATACCTTGGCAATTAGCGTCGACACCTTCGTGGTTTAATTCCCGATTCGGGATGTTGCGTATCCCCGAATAACGTAACGTACGCTAAATCTCTTCCGATCGGTAGCCTTAGAGGGCCGAATCACCCGAGCCCTAAAAAAGCGATCAGGGCTGCGTTCGAAAACTTCACTCGGGTGTACACCGGCGTCGCGTTCTGTCTTTGTTCAATTTTTAATAAGTAACAAAGACAGAACGATGCAAGTTCGCAAGTTACCCGAGTAAAGTTTTCGAACGCATCCCAGCGCGGGATACCGAAGAGAAACAAAAGCAAACTATCGTTAATTGTGCCACGCGAACTTCTGTTACACGTTGATTTGGAAGACACGAGGGAATCGAATCGTGTCACGTTGTCATTTTTAATCGCGTCCACGACCTGCACGACAATAATAATTCGCAAAAACCGTAATACGTAATATTATATCCACGATTGTCAATCGGATCGTTCCCCGATCGTTCCGTCGCAAAGAACAAGATACCGTTTACCGACGTCCGCGTAACAAGTAACCAAACACGCGTATATACGCTTTCAATTTTCATACACGCGTCTTAGGTCCCGAGATCCACCCAGGCTCATCAATGACTCGTCCCCTCGCTCGAGAAAAATATCCCCGATGGAAGTACGCGCGCGTTTATTCGTTTATTATTATCGTTAGACTTAAGTTACATTTATTTATTATTCTTCGATTAGCTAGGTCGTCTATACAAACGGCGAGGAGTCATTGACGTTACGGTATGACGATGGAGTACGTTAATGTCCGACATTTCTTCGGATCTCTCCAGCTGTGTACCCTCGTCGCACCAGCGGCGATCGATCCCTACATTTATTCCTTTTCTCAAAACCACGAGCATTCTCGTAAGAAAGAAAAAAAAAAGAAGAAAAGAAAAGAAACCGGTAAGCGCGCAACGTGTACATCGCGACCTTATTCATTTGCGGATGGAGTATAACGTTCGAGATACACACACCGAGAAAGTATGGTGACGAGTGTACGAAGAGAGTGCGAGCCGACGCGTACCATTTAACGTACAACATCGCAGCAATTAATGTATTTTGAGCTTGCACTCGTACGAGGGAAATCTCGATTCGTGTTATCTTGATGATGTCTTTAGCAAAAAAATTCACGCACGCATACGCACGCACACATACATACTCTCTTTCTTTCATTCTTTCTCTCTTTTCTCTCTCTCTCCCTTCTGTTACCCCTCTCTGAAGAGAATCATAGCAAAATTTTATACATTAACCACCGACGATAAATATCACACAACGAGATAAAGTTGTAACTCGTTTACTCAACTCTCGCAGAATTTATTTGTTAGGGGAGCCCCGCACACGCCTTTAGCATACACGCGTCCAAAAGTCTAGCTACATCACAGGCGCCGTGTCTAGCTAATATCTCGCTTCTTTTTTCTACCTTAATAACTATGTCCGATATTAGCAAGTTACTCTCCGTTTTGTTTGTATCTCAAATGAACATTCGTCGCGCGCGTTGTTCATCGACGATCCGAGATTTGAAAGGAAGGGGGGGGGTAGGAGCTGAGAGTCGAGGTGTCAGTGGCAAAAATATTAAAAAGGTATCAACAACGCAAACAAGATTTGCCGCATACATACGTTACTTGCGCAGCACAACGGGTGCGGGGCTCGGTTTTGAGTTTCGGGGGGGAGGGCAAGGGGGGAGGGGAAGGCCGCGAGGAAAAGTTTGGAGATATACCTGGTTCAACGTCATATATATGTATATCCAGAATGCGGAAATCGCGAAATCCCGATCGGAGTTTTAACGCTGAACGAGACGTGTGCAGCGACGGTACTCGTCGTACGAACGCCGCATTGTCGAAGCATCGTCGCTACATGAGATTTTACGTCTCGATATAACGTTCCGCGCCCGTCCCGTGACGGAAAACCGAGGAAAAAGAAAATAACAACGTCCTTCAGCCGTTGGAACGAATCGATCGTGCGTACAAACACAGAGAGAAAGAAAGAAATAAAAAAAACTCCTCCGGAATACCAATCGAATTTTTTTTCCTCCTATTGCAAAGCGAAGTCGCATCTCAATCGCGTTCGGAAACGATCAGCTCGCGCGTTGCGTTCACCGAAAACTCGAATGTAAAAATGTTGAAGTAGGTATATGTCGGAACGGTTCTTCGCGAATAACCCCCGGGACAACTATTATCGTACGTAACAATTAGCCGGTCAACGATCAGTTTCATTGCGTGGGGTACTGATGTGGCATGGTGTATGTTACCATAGTGGGCTGCTGGCCCGGTGGCAAGGGCGCACTCGCCGTCGGCGGTGCCGCGGTGGCTTGCGTCGGTTGCCAGGCCCCCGCGCCTGGTGCGGGCATCCTCATGCTGTTCATATATTGAGCCTGTTGCCCGTAATATTGACCGTAGTATTGAGCGGGCTGCAAGAACTGTCCCTGCATTTGCGGATAGCTCTGTGGATACCAATAACCCATCTGTTGGCCGTAGCCGTACGCGTATTGTCCCGCTCCCGTTGTCACCTGTCGCAAAAAAAGATTAATCATTCATTTATTATAATTCTACATAAACGTTGTTAGCCAATATGACAAAGGATTAAGTGATTTGCATAGATCTAAAAGAGAGAAAGAGAGAGAGAGAGCTTTCGACAAGAGTCTCTCAAAAGTATATAAACAGTAACCTGTTGAGCCTGGTGATTGGCATTAGGACCCACGCTATTCGGATCGCCATTCTCTTTCCCCCAAAAACATTTAACGATGCTCCCGTTGATTTCTGTGTTATGCGTCGATTCGATGGCGTGCGTCGCGGCCTCCTTGGTCGTGAACTTGATAAAGGCGTATCCCTTGTCTTTGAACACTCTTATGTCCTGAATGGTGCCGAACGGGGAGAACGTTTTCTTTATCAGCTCGTCCGTGATACCGTTCGTAAAACCCCCGCAGTACACGGTACAGTTGGTCGGACTACTTTGGTTGTAAACCTGTTGGAAAACAATGGGGAAGAACAATGAGATCTAAGCACGTGGAGAAGACTCAGCGTCGATCGAGAGGTAACGGATAAATAGATTCTCTTGCTTTCTCATCCCGAATCGCTAGAGGCAGCCGGTACGTCCCGAGTCTTTTACATCGGAGCCAATCGTCAACGTCATCGTCGTAGACTAAAATCTAACAATCGGAACGTTTGTCCGAAGCGGAGCTAACGTAAACCGGTCACGTTTCGGCGAAGTAACGGTAAAGATTGTTGGTTACGTTCGCAGACGGAGGGGGGAGGGAGTGGGAGGTGACGGGAGGTGGAAAAGGGAAGAGGGTTAACCGGGGCGATTGTACGCACCTCGTCGTAGTTGGGTTTACTATTGTTGGAATGCCGCGGCCTCTCGGACCTCGGTGGCGGCGGTTTCCTGGTCGACCAGTTGGTCCGGATGCTACGCGAGCCGAGCCACTGGCCGTTCATCGCGTTGATCGCCGCCTCGGCCTCGGACTTTTTGACGAACGACACGAACGCGTAGCCCTTGCTCTTGAGCGTCTGCGGGTCGCGGACGATCCGGCAGTTGCTGATCTCGCCGAAGGGCGCGAACGCCTCCTTGAGCGTCTGCGTCTCGATCTCCGGCGACAGATCGCCGACGAATATGTGATGATGATTGCTGGTGTCGAGCTTGGGCTGATTGCCCGGGCTGGTAGCCCAGTTAACCTTCATCTCCTTCTCAAGGAACGACCGTTTGTTCATGGCGGCCAGCGCCGTGGCCGCGCACTGGTGATTCGTGAACTCGACGAAGGCGTACGGGTCGTTGCCGGGCTCGCGTATGATCTTGCATCCCTTTACGGCGCCGATCTGCGAGAAGAGCGCGCACAGAAGGTCCTCGGACACCGAGGTGTCCAGGTTGCCCACGTAGAGCGTGCGCGGATTGCTTTCCTCGCTCATGGTTCGCGCACCACCCGCGCTCTATGCTACGGACGCACCGCACCACACCGCCGCGGCGAACGGCACCGCTTTCACTTTTCGCTCGCCAGCAGGATGATCACCTACGAGCTCTCGCTCTCGCTCTCGCGCCTCGCGCCCGGTTTCGTTTCGTGTACGTTTTTACGCTACTCGTTTCGTTCGCTCGCTCGACTCCCTCGCTCCCGCTTTCCCCTCTAGTCCCGCTCGACCGTTCCGCGCTGTCGTCCAGCGCTCCTATAATCCTCCACGCGTCACACGCGTTTTACACCAGTTTTTACACGGGTCGGTTATCCGCGGGAATCGCGCGATCGCTGCCGACGACTGCGGCGGTTCACATAACTCGCGCGGGCCCGATCGTTCGCGCGAGGACATCGAACATCATCCGGGCGCACCGCCAGGATCTTACCGATCCGTTAGGTCTTTTTTTTTTCTCCTCTCCCTTCGCTCGCTCGCGCGCACGGACACCGACAATAAGAACGCTAAGCTACACCCAGCCTCTACGTCATACTAACATAAAATGGCCGCCCCGCGCCGCGCCGCGCCACGCCGGACGCCGCGCCGCTCCGCTCCGCGTCGCGCCGCTTCGCGCGCGGCCACTCGCTGCTTTCCCTGTTGGCTGGCTCTCGCCCGCGACTCGCGAGGCGCGCGGACGATGGCGAACGCGAGAGAGAGAGCGCGGAGCGCGTGTGGACGCGTCCCGCAAAACGTCCCGGACGCGCCCGCTTTTCCCCGAAATCGCGAATCCCCCCGCGGTATATGTATGTGGGCAGAAGACGCGCGCGCCCGGCACCTGCTGGCCGCCGATCAACCTGGGGAAACGGTGCGGAGATTAATTCGGGACTACCGACGCCGACGCGCGAAATTCGCCGACGGGACACGTGTCCTCGTACCGCCCGTCGTCGAGGACGTCGAGCTCTCGTAACAGGTAGCGCGAAAACTCGCGCGAACCATCGGCCTCGCGAAAATTCACTAGGCGTTTCGAGGTTCCGTCCCTCTCGTCGGCTCGTCGACGTCGATTCGTCAATCGTCACAACGGAAATTGGCCCCCGGCTGTTGAAAATGATGCTTTACGAGGGCGCTGCCGCGCGCGTGATCCGCGGGTCTGTTCTTCTTTCCAAGAACTTCCTGATCTGGGATCGACGGTGTAGCACGAGATTTGTTCGTAATGTTTTGCTTGAAACTTGAAATTCCCCCAAAAAATGCTAAACTGAAAAACGAAATAAATATATACATTGGCCTAGTTTACACCGGACCGTTTGATACGCGTGTCAAGTACTTTAATATTCGTATCAAATCCATATCAAATCTCGGGTTATCCCGGTGTAAAACCGAAATTTTTATACGGATACAGAGTACTTGGTACGCGTATCAAACGGTCAGGTGTAAACTAGGCCATTGGGCGTTGGAGAAAGAGAAAGAGAAAATTGTAAGGTGCAAAGAAGTGCAGGCAACGCGAACAGACCTTTAAAAATGTACAAAAGTGAGGAAATTCACTAGAATATCTACGATTTCATTTGTCGAAATCTAGTAAATCTGTTCACTTTTGCAATTTTTCCTTCGTTTCAAAAGACACAATCGATCTCCAGAATTTATAAATACGTTTTTCTTGATGGTTGCGTTTAGCAGAGAAAACTGCTTTGTAACTGTTGTAAAATTCGTGGGCGATATAGCGACAGCGATAAAGTTGCCGACAAAGCTGTACCTTTGTCGGCAACCTTGTCGCTGTCGCTATCGCTATCGCCTATTGTGCAAGGGGCTTTAGTTCCGGCAAAAATTAAAAGCATACACTATAATCAGATTTATAAATTTTTACAATAATTGTAAAGCATTTTTCTCTGCTGAACACTTGCCAACAAATTCAAGAAGCGAGCTCCGAAAGTGAATAAAGCGGGGAGCACACACTTCGGCACGACGCATAATGCGTAAGCATAAGAAAATTGATTGGTCTATTTCCCTTATGCACATGTGTATGGACCAATCAATTTTCTTATGCTTACACATTATGCGTTGTGTGCAGAAGTGTGTGCTCCCCGCTTAACATATAGGGTATTGCTAAAGGCCAGTATTCATAATACAGGAATAAAAATCAATTCGTTCGGTTATAATAAGGGTAAAAGCTTATTACTGTCAAGTTGTCTTCTTTCTCAGAGAAACCCTTCTATGATTCGTCCAACAGTCAGCCGGAGTAGTTCTCGGGGGTTGGAGAAGCCCACTGAAGTTAGTTAGAATTTGAACGATTGAACAGGGGCAATTTCACCAACCACGGTTAGCTTAAGGTGAAATTTCATGGGCAGTAAAAAGCAGCAGCAGATCGTACTGATTGGCTATAAAATAGAGAAGTTCTAGGAACTTGAGAACTTCTCTATTTTATAGCCAATCAGTACGATCTGCTGCTGCTTTTTACTGCCCATGAAATTTCACCTTCAACCGACGGTTAAAGTTAGCAGGATTGACCAATAGAAAACAGGGTCATTTCTATTGGTCAACCCTGCTAACTTTAACCGTCGGTTAAGCTAACCGTGGTTGGTGAAATTGCCCCTGAGAGATTGAATTCAGACTCAGAGAGGATTACTAATTAATATTATAATATAGAATATAGAATGATCGCTCCGGCTGAATATGCACGGTTTTTATAATGGCAATTTCGAACGCTAGTTGAATTTTCTGCGCTGCGATTCGCTAATGGGCGAATAGAGGTGGCAATTCTGGGAGGTTTCTCCGGTTTTCATTGGTTAGAATTAATTCCCTTCCAGAGGGTTGAGAACACTTAGGCTGAGTTTCCATTGAGCGCGTCACGCATCGCGTCGTCCGAATCGAACCAATCAAAACATCCCATTTCGATCCCGTCACAAGAATGTAATGAAATGGGATGTTTTGATTGGTTAACTCGGATGACGCGACGCGTGACGCGCTCAGTGGAAACTCGGCCTTAGGTCATGCGGCAATAGTTCGCGACTGGTAACCCGAGATTTTCCTCGCGTTATCAGTCGGACTCTTCTACACTGAGATGAAATTAGATCCTTTTCTGTTCTTTTTGATTCTCGCCGATATTCCGAGTACATAAGTACCCAGGTAGCAAAATGATATCTAAAAGATATCTGAAAGTTAACCGAAAAAGGACTAGGATGACTTTTTAATTGGCTAAAAAGATTCCTCTTTGACAACAAAATTGTGTCTCATGATTACTTAAACGGTACGTAATGGATATCCGTACGCTAACTGTCGATGTCCATATGCTAACTGTAAGGCAACTTATAGCGTTTACCAAATTGGCAACATATGGTCAACCTGTATCAGTTGCCAATAGGTCAACGTAAAGTTACCGAATTGCTATACCAAAATGCTGTACAGAAATGACTGTCATTCAACAGATGTCTTATAGATGTCCAAAAGATTAACGAAATGGCATCTAAACGGCACTAATAAATGATGTCCAAAAGATATCTTATTTATGGTATATATAGGACAGGGACAGGTGAACAATAAATGATAAAAGTTTATTGTTATCTGAAATCTGGATGTACACAATATAAAGTTAATTGTATTATCTAAAATTATGAGTACACAGTTAACAATCAACTAGTATATTTTATAACATAAAGTTGATATAATTATAATTAATATAATATATATTATATCAACTTTATATATTATATTATAAAATATACCAGTTGATTGTAACCTGTGTACTAAATAATTTTAGATAATACAATTAACTTTACATTGTGTACATCCATATTTCAGATAACAATAAACTTTTATCATATAGTATATAATACAATTAATATAAATCCATATTTCACACTATTATTTATATATATATATATATATTTGAAACTTTGATAAATATTACTTATTAAACATCCTTACATCTAGAAGCTTAATATTATTTCGCGTGGTAAATTATCGTATCGAATTTATTCAACTAATGAGCAACATGGACATTTAGAGTAAACTTATCGCTATGAGCAGTGTTACGTGATGTGGGCGCTAACATTCGTATAACTGGACGGGCTACGGAGTAAAATGTCATTATCTCAGGCCAAATTAAGCCGCCTTCAATTCTACGACAATAATCGGACTCTTCTTAAAGTATTAATTCACTCTATTAATAAACAGAATTTGTGATGCCGTTAATCGTCAGTGACAATCATTAATAGAATCTATTAATATCTATTAATCATTAATATTATTAATATCTATCAATGTATTAATTAATTATAATTTATTTATTATTAATCACTAATCAATGTACCGTCATTAATACGCCAACAATATAATCTTAATAATAATTTATTATTATTAATAAAATCTGCGATAAACATAAATTTATATTAATTATATAACTCATTAGAAAATCTGACAATTTTTACGAATGTTAGCTCGCGTTATTATTATATTCGTGAAATAAACGATTAATTCTTAGCTAATTGGACACTATCGTGCTGACGAAGTTACGACAAAGTTACAAGTATCAAATCGCCGTGTAGTGTGAACGAGTTGTACCTATGGCAGAGATAAAGCTTGTTTATTAGCAAAGATTTGAAGCATACTTCCATTTATCGACTTTTCGTTGATGTAACAACGAGCAAAGATGAATTCGAATATATATATATGTTAAATTTAAATAAAATTTTTTAATCTTATAAAATTGTTATTATACATTCTTTTCTAATTGACACAATGTAAAGATTTTTCAATGTAGTGCAACAATTATTTTTTGAGGCAATATACATGTTCTCTCTGTAATTGGCGCTCTAACTTAAAGAGATATCATTTCTTTTTTGTAATTGTAATAGATCACTTGAAACGCGACTCTTCTTTTTGATAAGGTAACATAATTTTGTGACGTGTATCACTTGGGTTATAATTTTTCGGAAATAAAGATACTACTGCTTAGATTTTTTCGAGATTTTTCGAGATATAAAGATCTACCACTTGTTACTTAGGTTTTTTTGAGGTATAATACTACCACTTTCTTTTTTTTTTTAGGTAACAACATATACACTACTATACGTGTACTTGGCGCCTTTTTTTACTTTTTTTAAAAAAGGTAATTTTGTGCGGATATCACGCCTTTTTGTAGTATATTACGCATTGTATAAACAGTATGTACAGGATAAAGCTATTTGGAGGTATAATACTACCACTTTGTTTTTCTCGAGGTAACAACATAACAGGGTAACAACATAATACATATACACTATTATGCGTGTACTTGGCGCTCATTTTACCTTTTTTTTAAAAAGGTAATTTTGTACGGATATCACGCCTTTTTGTAGTGTTACGCAACTTAATCTTATAAACAATATATCTTATAATTTCATAAACCGTATATAATACAAGGTATGAAGCTAAAAGTGTTACGGACTATTATTTCTAAAGAAAACAACAATTTAATATTTTGCTCAGTTTTTTAAAAATAATAATCTGTAACCCTTTTAGTTGTACACCTTGTATATATTTTTCAATTTCAACATAAAACATAATCGCAATAAAGCATGATTAATGTTAATAAGTCGTTAACTGTAAAATTTTTTATTTATTTTTATTTGCGTGTCTTACTGAATGTTGTTCGCAACTGTATATGTACCGATATCTTCAGGTATCGATATTTTTGATAATTATTTTTACGTCAGACATAATTTTAATTCATCCAATTTTTATTATGTCTAAACATAATTTTTGTCCAATTTTTGTTATGTCTAGACATAATTTTAATTCAGCGATTTTTATTATGTCATGACATAATTTTAATTCTGCCGCTAGGGAAATTTTAAGTCGATTTTTATGAATCAAGCTTGAATTCAATGTTTAGGTGTCCCAGGTTGCCGATGACGAGGTCCACATAGCGCGCTCTATAGTTTTCGGTGTTCAGGTGTATTAATACCTTGAATTTGATGGCCACGTGTTCCAAGTTGCCGATGACGAGGTCCACATAGTGCGCTTCGTAGTTTTCGGTGTCTACATGTATTAATACCTCGAATTCGATATCTACGTGTCCTACATTGGGTGCGTTCAGCCGATACTTTGCTAGCCTAGCAATCGTGAGCAGTCGCTCGTTTTCGCTCGTTTCCTCTTTTTTGACTTACTGGATTAAAAAAAGAAGAAACGAGCAAAAACGAGCAACTGCTCACAATTGCTAGGCTAGCGGAGTATCGGCTGAACGCACCCATTCAGATTTAAAGTTATTAATACACCTAGACACCAAAAATTATGAAGCGCATTATGTGGACCTCGTTATCAGCAACCTGGGACACCTAGACATCAATTTCAAGGTATTAATACACGTAGACACCGAAAACTACGGAGCGCAATATGTGGACCTTGTCATCGGCAACCTGGGACACCTAAACATTGAATTCAACATATTATTACACCTGGACACCGAAAACTACGAAGCGCACTATGTGGACCTCGTCATCGGCAACCTGGGACACGTAGACATCAAATTCAACGTACGATTACACCTGGACACCGGAAACTATGAAGCGCACTATCTGGATCCCGTCATCGGCAACCTGGGATACGTGGACATCGAATTCAAAATATTAATACACGTAGACACCGAAAACTACGGAGCGCATTATCTGGATCCCGTCATCGGCAACCTGGGACTCGTGGACATCAAATTCAAGATATTAATACACGTAGACACCAAAAACTACGGAGCGCACTATGTAGACCTCGTCATCGGCAACCTGGGACACGTAGACATCGAATTCAACGTACAATTACACCTGGACACCGAAATCTATGAAGCGCATTATCTGGATCCCGTCATCGGCAACCTGAGACACGTGGACATCGAATTCAAGATATTAATACACGTAGACACCAAAAACTACGGAGCGCACTGTGTGGACCTCGTCATCGGCAACCTGGGACACCTAGACATCGCATTCAACGTACGATTACACCTGGACACCAAAAACTATGAAGCGCATTATCTGGATCCCGTCATCGGCAACCTGGGACACGTGGACATCGAATTCAAGATATTAATACACGTAGACACCAAAAACTACGGAGCGCACTATGTGGACCTCGTCATCGGCAACCTGGGACACGTAGACATCGCATTCAACATATTATTACACCTGGACACCGAAAACTACGAAGCGCACTGTGTGGACCTCGTCATCGGCAACCTGGGACACCTAGACATCGAATTCAACGTACGATTACACCTGGACACCGAAAACTATGAAGCGCATTATCTGGATCCCGTTATCGGCAACCTGGGACACGTGGACATCGAATTCAAGATATTAATACACGTAGACACCAAAAACTACGGAGCGCACTATGTGGACCTCGTCATCGGCAACCTGGGACACGTAGACATCGAATTCAACGTATTATTACACCTGGACACCGAAAACTATAAAGCGCACTATCTGGACCTTGTCATCGGCAACCTGGGATACATAGACATCAAATTCAAGCTTGATTCATAAGAATCGACTTAAAAATTCCCTAGCGGCACTTTCTGCCAAGCATAGAGAACCTACTTTTCCGTTGACTCAATATTTATTATATATATACCTAATTTTTACTTAAATAGAAATCTTCCTCCTGACCGATAAGTTTATCGACCTAATTTTGAAATACGCGCGCGATATCGAAACTGGCGATACCTGCGCCGCCAGCGTCGAAAAAGTGAAAGTGACGTTTCTCTGATAGATCGCGGCGTTAGGAGGAGGAGGAGGAGGAGGAGGAGGAGGAGGAGTATCTTAAAAATAAATTTTCACATTTGGACTTTGCGTCGCAATATCTCCGCTCGTAAGGCACGTAGCGGAATATTATGAGAGAAACCCCCCCCTAATTGGACCCCAAGCTATCGATCAAGCCTACTTAGAACTTGATCCGTTCACACGTTATCGAGATCTCAACATCTCGGGTACTCGCAACCCGTCGCGTCGCGTAAAAGAGTCACGGTCGGTCTCGCTCCGCGTGTACTTGGCGCGAGACACTACCGTGTCTCTTGATATCTACCAAATACAATGCTGAATCCATATCACTGATGTTGAAGATTTTGACGTTCACGACGTTTATTTTCTGCTTTTTTTCGATCGCCCCCACGGCGAAGCCACTCGGCAATTCGGTCTTCGACAGTTTTGATTTTTGTCCCTTCAAATGTGTTACGTACAACATCTGAAAAAGTAGACTATGAGACGTGGTAACTTTTTTACGGCGAAGAACTTAACAAAAGTGTTATATGCCATGTACATACCAATTATGACATATGGAAACGTGAACTTGGAGATTTTTGGTTTGTTCTCAGCTCCAAGGGTCCAAACGACTTGTTGAGTCAAATCATCCGTCATAACTACTTCCATTGCATATTTCACTGCTTTTTGAACTGATTTTCCGCCGATGTCTTGAATTTTTTTCATCTAGAAAATATCAACAATTTAAGAAACTTAATTAAATATTGACGAAAGGATGTATCAGCACAGTTTCACAATACTCGTATACGTACAAATTGATCTCGCATTTGTCCATTGTCTTTGAGATCACGATCGAATCTTTGTAATTCGTTAATATCAGTGAATGGCATCTGGGGGAGAAGTGCATAATGATGACGATCTATACGCTCCACTGGGTTATCATTTCTTCGTCCTACTTCTAGCAACTCATTTAGTTTTTGTAGAATGCAATTCTCAAAATCCTTTCGTTCCTGTCTACAACCATCTGAAAAATAATATATCGATATTAATGTTAATTTGGAGAATCACAGAAATTTCCGTGTCAAAATTACGCTACAGCAATACATTATACTTTCTCAACTGTTTCTTCAGTGCCCTCTCTAAGCCATAATGAACATAAGTGCCTCCAGCGAGAGCCTGTATATCAGTTCTGTTTGGCGTGTCACATAATGTCCTAGCATCAGACGGAAGCTCAGGATGACCAAATTTCTTTAACCCTCTCAAAAGATCGTTCACAACGGATTGAGGTATTTTGTTTTGGATTGCCCAATGAGCAAGAAAATCTTGAAGATTAGTTATACTAGTGGGACGAGTGATAGTCGATTGAGCCTGATTCTCTAACTGGATATCTGTATTAGTCAGTGTCGGTCTTTCATTAATTAGCAAATTGAGATCTTCTGCGTCATCAAAGCGTTCAAAGAAATCATCAATTTCATGACAAACGTCACCAGGAATATTAGAAGCACGAGCTGTTGGCGGTGAGCATGAGGGAGGACGAGTAGGACTAGACGCAGCATTATTTGCTGCATTTGCCAGGTAAGCGAGATCTGCTTGCACAAGGGCGCGGATTCGTCGCTTTTGCTGTTGTTGTGAGAGCTTAAGGAACGGTTTCATCCGTCTCAACGGAGGTCCCATAATGGCATAATCTATAATTTATCGCAATTAACCCTTCAACTTCAACTATTAAATATAATAAAACACGGAATAGATAAGTATTACTGTATATACTCACAACTTTTTCCAGATGTAGAAAAAAATATTATAAAAATAGTGTACGTCCCTTTACTTTATTTATTACTGCGTGTATAACTCGGTATAACCTGAAAAGTACACGTGTATTTTATATAGTCACGCTTTATGATATATGCATGTATATATATACTAAAAATATAAAAAAAGCGAAAGTATATACTTACACGTTATTAATTACACACTTTTTATCAATTTGTCTCTTTCGTGATGGAATAAAATATCGCATATACGTACGCGCGGCGCAATAAAATCTCGACTTAAAATCTCGCAATAAAATCACGCACACATAGACGTGGCCTGTCCATGTACTCTCTCCGCGCACGCGTGTAAAAAATTTCGGATTTGGCAACGCTGCGTAAATTGACGTTTAGAAAAAATGTCTGGAAAACCGCGTTCAAAACGTGGAAGGTTCGTTTCAAAGAAAAAGGCTGAACGAGTGAAAAAAGCTGTAGAAAATAGCGTAGCAGCCAGAAAAAGCAAAACCAATAAAAGTACCAGGCAAGAAAGCGATGATGAGGGGAATCATATTGTTAACCTTAAAAGTATGGGCCAAGCACTACACTGCTGTGCTTGCAAAGAAGTTTTGAGTTTAGATAATATAAATAATGAAGTGCGCAAAGGACTTTTCTCAATACTTCATATTAATAAGTGCCATAAATGTGGAATTCAAAATGAGGTTAACACTGGTAAGAAAGTTGACTTAGATGGCCACTGTTACACAAATGTGAATCTTCAAGCTGTCCTTGGTAAGATATGAGTTTTTGCTTGCAATTAATTATAACAAATTTTTCTGTTTTATTTAATAATATTTTATGTTATCACTATAAATAAAAAAATTTGTTTGTAGGTGCGATGCATTCTGGTCTTGGATGTACTGGTTTGAACAAAATTCTTGCATGCCTCAATATTCCAGTCATAACAATGGATATGTTCAAAAGATATGAAAGAAAAGTCGGATTAGCCATCGAAAAAGCAGCTGTAGAAAGTTGCCAAAAAGCAGCGTTAGAAGAAAGGCACCTTGTGATAAAGAACACTCAAGAGCTTTGTGATAATTTGTAAGAATTATCATTTTTTTTTGTATGAGAATATTTGTAAATTTTATATGCACATTTTTGAATATTCTTTTGGTTAATTGAATTATATATTTATACTGAATTGTAGCTGCGATTTAACTTTTCAATTGTATATTGAATTGTATATTATTGCTTAATTTATAATACATCAATAATGGATTGATATTTAGCTGGGATAAACCTTTATATTTTATATTTAATTGAATTTATGTATTTTACTTGTCATTAAAAAATAAAAACAAACATTACTTAGATTTAAAAAAATAAACATGATTTTTTCCTTAATATATAGCCATAATTCAAATACGGTTTTTATTTTATTTATAGACCAGCCGACATTGTTCGCGATCTTTATCCTTACCTAACGATTCTTCAATCCTCTAATCAAAGAAGTCCTGAATTTGACCAAGCATGCAGTAGTATTGTAAACATCATAGTTTCGTACGACATGGGCTGGAGTAAAAGAGGCAACGGTCGCAGTTATGACAGTCTGAATGGTTATGCAGCAATAATTGGATTTTTAAGTCATAAAGTTTTAGATTATACAACACGAAATCGCAAGTGTTACAAATGTGATATAGGACATTCGAAAGATGACCACGATTGTCGAGAGAATTTTGAAGGCAGTGCAAAAGCGATGGAAGCGGACGCCGGAGCGCAATTGATCAATCGAAGTAAAATTCTTCAAGAAAATAATTTAAATGTTGGAGTTTTGATCGGTGACGAAGATAGTAGTACGATTGCCGCAATACGAAAAGAAAGTGGCAAAGTCATTCATAAATTGGCCGATAAAAATCATTTAGTTAAAAATTTTGTAAGTGAATTGTACACACTATCGAATTCCTTCAAAGAATTAAAAAAAAGTGGTGTTATAAATCATTTAAAAAAATGTTTCACGTACGCGATTGCTCAACAAAAAGGACGAACTGCAGACCTTGCTTCTGCAATAAGAAACATCCCGGATCATGTATATAATAGTCACGAGAATTGTGGCGAGTGGTGTAAGCGATGTGACGATAACACACAGCAAACTATTGTATTGAAAGATGAAAGTTTATATTTAAGTCTTCGAGAATTATTCGAAAAATATGCAAATAATGCTGCAAAATTTAGCGTTGTCGCATCCAGTCAGGCAAATGAAAGCCTAAATAGCATGATAGCTTGTAAAGCACCAAAGATGAGATGTTACAGTAAATCGCAGTCTGCGGATTTTAGAGTCGCTAGTGCTGTTTTAAGTAAAAATGAAGGTGATCAAGGAATAATAAGGGTTACACAATTATTAGGTTTACAAGCAGGTAAATATACATCAGCATATTGCCTAAGAAGTGATAAACTTAGAATAATAAAGTCATCTAGAAAAGTTACGAGAGAGTCGAAATTGAGGCGTATTCAGTTAGCAGCAAACAGACAAAATTTACGAAAGAAAAAAGAAAGAAGAGAAGGTATTACATATAAGACTAACTGTGGGATAGAGATGACGAGCGAAAAAATAAGCATTGAAGAAAAGGTTGATGATAGAAGTACAAATAATACGACTAAAATAATTTATTTTGATTTAGAAACAGCAGGCTTTGAAATAGAAAGTGATATATTACAAATAGCAGCAATATCCGAAGCTTTTGAATTTAATGTATACATTTTACCTAGTCAAGCGATTCCTATTCATGTAACCAAAATCAATTCTTTACATAATAAAAATGGAGATTTATATTTCAAGAATAAAAAAGTTGATGCCGTTACGCTTGAAAATGCATTACTCGCGTTCTCAGAGTTTATAAATATTGTATCTCCATCTTGTTTGCTTGTTGCGCACAATGCTCGTTTTGATGTTCCTCGATTACTAAATGCAATTACAAACTGTAAAATCCAAGACAGGTTTCAAATTGTAACTGGGTTTTCAGATACGTTAAAATTGTTTAAAACAGTGTATCCATTCCGTAAAGGCCCAGGTGCCTTTAAATTAATCAATTTAGCACAAGATCTGCTTGAAACTCAGAGTCCTGGATTTTTCCATGAAGCTTTATTTGACGTTCGTGTATTACAACAACTTGTAAAGGTTACTTCCAAAGAAACAGACTTATTCATTTTTGAAAAGAAGTTTGAGAAAGCAATCGAAGAAAACAAAATCAACAAAATTATCAATCATAAAGTATTGGAATTGGCTCCTTTTAAAAACATCGTTTCTCGTGATATAATTAAAAAAATAGCTGTCGCAGGGATAACATTCCAAAATTTAAAATCAAAATTTTCAAATGAAGGAGAAGATGAAGTAATCAAGTTTCTTTCCAAATGTGATAGTAGCCGTAAGCCTCTAGTAACTAAGAATAAAAAAGTTCTGACAAAAATAATTGGTTGTTTAAAAATATGTTAAATGTTTATAAATAATATTTTTAAATGTTTTTAAATGTTCATAAATAAAAATATTAATATATTATTTATTGTAAAACTACTCTGGTATATTTATTTGATATCCTCATCTTTTCATGCACTCATATTTTATTCGAATTATTCGTTAATACTCGTAATAACCTAATGTTACTATAAATCAATTCAACAAAAAGATTTCTATTGCATAAATCTCCTCAATTTTCATTTATGTAGCCAGCAAAATCCGGAATTCGTCAATTCATAATGTTATTGACAAACAAAAAAAAATATATTTCGTCGGTACACACTATACTCAAAGAGTATAGTGTGATTTACGCGCGATGTCTGCTGGGCCGCCAACGTTGCCACGTCACCACAGCGCTTCTCTTTGCGCATTTTTCAGGCATCATGATAACGTACTTTTACTTATAATATCTCAACAACGAATATGGATTGCTCTATACGAGTTTCTGCTATTCGATATTATTGAATATCATTAATAACATATTAGTTTTTCAAAACAATGACAGTTTTGGTGGAGATGTTATAAGCGAAAATGTGGCTCTCGCGGCGACCTTTCCATAAAAGCCCATGTTAAAAAGCGCAACTTCCACAATGAATATCTCGAAAACGAATATGGATTGTCTATCTCAAATTTGGAGACGTAATGTATGTAAGGTTTATTAATACATACGCGAAGTTTAGAGAAATCGACAATATTTTTATATTTCACGACAACCCCACTACAACATGATATCTAACTGGTAACATCTTTTGGACTACAACAGAAGGCAGAAACAGCGCTACCGATAGATACCTTTTGGACAACTTTTATGAAGATACTTTTGGATAACATTAAATTGATGATATTTCGATGCCTTAAAACAGTCATCTATCGGATAAAGTAAAATGGTGACTTTAGGATAACAGGTTTTCCTCTCCATTAAGATATCATAAAAAAGACATCATTCGGATAACAGTAAACGAGATATCGATTTAAAGGCATCCATTGGTCATCTTATGGTAAAATCATAAAGGCAACCTTAAAACGACAACTTATAGATACCTTTTTGACAAATGCTACCTGGGTACAGCCGAGCGTGTTTTGAATTGTTGATCGCATTGTAAGAGGCGACTGCAACGTCTATTCGAATAGAATCGTAGCAAAAAGTTAAAATTGAGATGAGAGCGAGAGGTTATACGGTGAAAGACAAGACAATTATCATAATTGATTGATTTCGGAGAGGTTTTAGAAAAGGAAGTAAAATTTAATTCGCGTGACGTCACACTTTTGGGACGAGGTGAAAATTACAAAAGTGAGGAAATTCACTAAAGAATCTACAATTTCATTTGTCGAAATCTAGTAAATCTGTTCACTTTTGTAATTTTCACCTCGTTTCAAAATCAGAATCGACATCTTTTTCCCTAGGACGAAAACGTGAAAAGTGAAAAGTTTTATGTGATTTATCATTTCTTTCTATCGATGTTGAATAGAAATTAGAAATACATGGACCCCTATGGCTCTACTCTCTGGTTTCAGCTTCACCAATAGGAAACAACGACTTAAGGGGATGCTAAAGCCGTCCAAATTACCGACAATTCATTTCAAAGCTCTCATTTTGAAACGGCTTTACAGATCGCAAAATCCTTTTACAGGGATAAAGTAGAGGTACTAATGAAGGGTGGGATTGTCAAATAATTAGTAATAATTGAAAAAAAATTTAAAATGCTGTCACCTCAAAACCTTATTTTCTGATATAAACAGTTGTATACGTAATATGTACGAAATTAAACTTTCCCACCCTTCAGAAGACGTGCACAAACAATAACGTACCTTTGAAATTGAGATTGAAAGCCTGGAATAAAAATGAGAGCTTTGAAACGATCGTGTATATTTTTCACAAAAATATTCACGCAGAGCAGCAATTATGTCACAGCAGTAGTTCACGGATCTTGCGAGAGATGGCGCGATGGCGCACGCAGCTGTGGGCAGTTTCGGGGTTGGCTACATTGTCTGGTTCCTACACAGCAATCGAACCAGGACAGATATATGATACAGATATCTCGTTAGGCATTTTTACATTTCTTGCAATTATTACTAATTATTTTACAATCCCACCCTTCATTAGTACCTAAACTTTACTCCTGTAAAAGAATTTTGCGATCTATGAAGCCGTTTCAAAGAACGAACTTTGAAAGATGTGTGGTATAGTACAGATATCGCGTTCGACATTTTTACATTTTTTTCAATTATTACTAATTATTTTACAATCCCACCCTTCATTAGTACCTAAACTTTACTCCTGTAAAAGGATTTTGCGATCTATGGAGCCGTTTCAGAGAACGAGCTTTGAAAGATATGTGGTACAGATATCGCGTTAGACATTTTTACATTTTTTTCAATTATTACTAATTATTTTACAATCCCACCCTTCATTAGTACCTAAACTTTACTCCTGTAAAAAGATTTTGCAATCTATGAAGCCGTTTCAAAGAACGAGCTTTGACAGATTAGGGGCCCGATTTTCTATCTACAAACGTATGCGTAAACTCTGCTCTAACAGAAAAGCTGCAAGCTTATTGGCTAAAAACTGTGCGACAGAGCAAATCAGTTTGCAGCCTTTCTGTTAGAGCAGTGTTTGCGCATATGTTTCTCGTTAGAGAATCGGGCCCATGTGGTACAGATATCTCGTTAGGCAATTTTACATTTTTTTCAATTATTACAAATTATTTTACAATCCCACCCTTCATTAGTACCTAAACTTTACTCCTGTAAAAGGATTTTGCGATCTATGGAGCCGTTTCAGAGAACGAGCTTTGAAAGATATGTGGTACAGATATCGCGTTAGGCATTTTTACATTTTTTTCAATTATTATTAATTATTTTACAATCCCACCCTTCATTAGTACCTAAACTTTACTCCTGTAAAAGGATTTTGCGATCTATGAAGCCGTTTCAAAGAACGAGCTTTGAAAGATATGTGGTACAGATATCGCGTTAGACATTTTTACATTTTTTTCAATTATTACTAATTATTTTACAATCCCACCCTTCATTAGTACCTAAACTTTACTCCTGTAAAAAGATTTTGCGATCTATGAAGCCGTTTCAAAGAACGAGCTTTGACAGATATGGGGCCCGATTTTCTATCTACAAACGTATGCGTAAACTCTGCTCTAACAGAAAAGCTGCAAGCTTATTGGCTAAAAACTGTGCGACAGAGCAAATCAGTTTGCAGCCTTTCTGTTAGAGCAGTGTTTGCGCATATGTTTCTCGTTAGAGAATCGGGCCCATGTGGTACAGATATCTCGTTAGGCAATTTTACATTTTTTTCAATTATTACAAATTATTTTACAATCCCACCCTTCATTAGTACCTAAACTTTACTCCTGTAAAAGGATTTTGCGATCTATGAAGCCGTTTCAAAGAACGAGCTTTGACAGATATGTCGTACAGATGCTTCGTTAGACAAGGACAGATATCTCTCGTATTATTATTCCTTTCTCTATGTATGTAATTTGCATGCACCCATTTATTCCTCTCTCTCTCTGTCTCTGTCTCTCTCTCTCTCTCTCTCTCTCTCTCTCTCTCTCTCTCTCTCTCTCTCTCTCTCTCTCTCTCTCTCTCCCTCTTTCCCTCTCTCATTGCTGTCCCTCTCTCTCTTAATACACTGGTTAGCGTACACTTAGTATGGTAAAATCAGGATTTTTTTGGAATTCTAGGGTATATTTGAAGAAAAAAAAACGGTAATGTTATTTAGGACCAAAAACTCTGTTTAATATTTCGTTGATAAAATGTTGAGAAATATAAACGAAAATACATATATAAATGAAATATATGTTATTTTTTTTATTGTTACTGTCGAAAGTAAATAATATTACATATAAAACCGTAATGCAATTGAACATACATATTCATACACATGCACACGCATACGCAATCGCACGAGCACGATACGCATACGCACATAAATATATTATTTTTATTTTTTTTTCTGTAGGCCCCAGGCCCCGTCCACGATGACGATATCACGGACATGGGACTTCTCCAGGATCATGCTCCTATTACTTTGTACTAGAACAATAAGAATAATTCTGCATAAATTTTTATTTGTGCCTTTATATCATATGTATTTTTCAAGCAAAGTGCATTTGCAGAATTTATGCGATGGAAGATGTATACACACACACATTGCACACACACTACGTTAACGCGAGCGTTACTTCTGTAGTAACTTACGATATATCACTCGTTTACGCGGAGTAAATTATCGTAAGTTACTACAAAATCCCGTTTACGCGAAGGAATTATCGTAAATTACTACAGTAGAAGTAACGCTCGCGTAAACGTAGTAACAGACTCACTACACTACACCATGTGTTTATATGGGGCGTTCCACGCCAAATCGGACACCATTTGGGTTTTGCATTTTCGATTTTTTGAAAATTTTTTATGTTATAGTATTGGTTGAAAGAGGCCTCCATGATTTTTTTCAAATTTTTTTGTCGAACCGTTTTCAAAATATCGATATTTGAAAAATTACGTTATTTTTTTTAAACGTTCATAAATTTACGAAACATGGGCCAAATGGAACGTTTTTTTTTTCAAAAAAGTTTTTTTAATTTTTTTTAACTGTATTTCTATAAGATTTTGAAATTTTTGACACAAATTTTTGATTTACAAAAAACACGTACTGATCGATTTTCTCCAAAATTTTTTGTAAAAAACTATCATCGATTTCACAACTTTTAAGCCTAAATTTATAATGAGATAATAACGGGATCTATTTTTTTTTTTCGATTTTTTAAATTTCCATCTTTTATTTATCTGTGCTGAAAAATATCTGAAAAGAAAAAATAATGTACACAGGAACTACTATTAATAATTATCTAAGACATAGTGATTACTTACTAAATAGTTTACAAATTGATTTCAGAAAAAAATACAGTGAAATTAAAGCGTTTATTATTTATGCTTGATAAATTTTTTTTTATTAAGTAGCGTTTATTTTTTTACACGTTTAAATATTTTAAAAATTCGAGATTCAACAGATGATGAAAATTGTTTAAATCTCAAAGTGCCTTCTCCGTCTGGAATTACACAATGATATTTCTGCGTTCCTGTTATTGTCTTAGCTCTAATATATCGCTTGTCTAATGATTCTTTGCTCTGAATATAATCTTTGTTAGAGAAGAATTGCGCATAGATATTTGGCAAAAAATTTAATTTTATCGCCCAGTTATATAGTTCTTGAGGAGTTGAGATTTGTTCGTTATATGGAAGTTGAAGACTTGCTCGTGCCGCTATTCTCTTAACAGTTCCTTCTACTCCATCACAAGGACCTTTGCCATGAGCTGTTGCAAAATAATGCTATTCAGCCAAAGTCTTCTTCATGAAAATTAAGATTTACAAAATTTTTATAATTTTTAAATTGTTGAGGTGCTCCGTCGGAAAATTTGCCAAATATCTATGCGCAATTCTTCTCTAACAAAGATTATATTCAGAGCAAAGAATCATTAGACAAGCGATATATTAGAGCTAAGACAATAACAGGAACGCAGAAATATCATTGTGTAATTCCAGACGGAGAAGGCACTTTGAGATTTAAACAATTTTCATCATCTGTTGAATCTCGAATTTTTAAAATATTTAAACGTGTAAAAAAATAAACGCTACTTAATAAAAAAAAATTTATCAAGCATAAATAATAAACGCTTTAATTTCACTGTATTTTTTTCTGAAATCAATTTGTAAACTATTTAGTAAGTAATCACTATGTCTTAGATAATTATTAATAGTAGTTCCTGTGTAAATTATTTTTTCTTTTCAGATATTTTTCAGCACAAATAAATAAAAGATGGAAATTAAAAAATCGAAAAAAGAAATAGATCCCGTTATTATCTCATTATAAATTTAGGCTTAAAAGTTGTGAAATCAATCGATGAGTTTTTTTACAAAAAATTTTGGAGAAAATCGATCAATACGTGTTTTTTGTAAATCAAAAATTTTTGTCAAAAAGAACCCCGCACAAAAACCTATGGAAATGGGTTCTCGGCGAATTTGTCTGAAACTTTGGGAAAATGTTGTTCATGTCATCTTGATCAAAAGTTCTCATGGCAACAACTTTCTTTAAAACAGAATTTTTGCTCCAGGAGACCTCAAAGATGGATATTTTATCACGCGATCACAGATGATTTTACCCATTCAGCTTTTAGAATAATGATTGTGTGTGTGTATTGCATAACCCATGAAACCTGAGAACAAAATCGGTCCTTTTCAGGGCCATAATAATAATGTGCAAAATCCGATCGCGCAACCTTCTTGCGGTGCACATTGGATAACGCTAATCCCGACGGTTCATACTGTTATTACTGTTATTCATCAATACATTAGGTTATTAGGTTTTATGGGTTATGCAATACACACCCAAACACACACAATCATTATTCTGAAAGCTGAATGGGTGAAATCATCTGTGATCGCGTGATAAAATATCCATCTTTGAGGTCTTTTGGAGCAAAAATTCTGCTTTAAAGAGAGTTGTTGCCTTGAGAACTTTTGATCAAGATGACATGAACAACATTTTCCCAAAGTTTCAGACAAATTCGCCGAGAACCTATTTCCATAGGTTTTTGTGCGGGGTCCTTTGAAAATCTTATAGAAACACAGTTTGAAAATATTTTTTGATATTTTTTATTAAGTGTGTTTAAAAAAAAATTTGAAAAAAAACGTCTAATTTTTTTGGCCCATTTTTCGTAAAATTATGGGCGTTTAAAAAAAAAGTAACGTAATTTTTCAAAAATCGATATTTTGAAAACGGTTCGACAAAAAATTTGAAAAAAATCATGGAGGTATTTTTCAACTAATACTATAACATAAAAAATTTTTTAAAAAATCGGAGATGCAAAACCCAAATGATGTCCGATTTGGCGCGGTACGTCTTATATATATCTTCCATCGCGTAAATTCTACAAATGAACTTTGCTGGAAAAATACATGTGATATAAAAGGCACAAAAGAAATTTATGCAAAATTATTCTTAGTACAAAGTAATCGGAGCACGATCCTGGAGACATCCCGTGTCCGCGATATCGTCATCGTGGACGAGGCTCATCCGGGCCCAGAGAAAAAATAATCGTAATACAAACGATAGACCCTCGATATTGTCGTACAAAATGTATGTGTATTTATCCCTATAGCTTCTTCTCCTCTCTATATTATAATGAAAGAAACGTATCCTACTGAAAAAGGCCCGTTTAGCGAAATAGGAAGCCGATGCCAGCTAGTCTCACGCGAAAAGCGAACGTCGAATTTATAACACAATGGCTGTGTTCGGGAAGCGCGCTATTAGCGCTATTGCATCATTCTATTTTTATCGCTTCATCAGGTGTAAAACAAGGATAAAATAAGCAAATAGCACTAATAGCGTCTTCCCGAACGCACCTAATAAATTAATATTTAGCATCTCTATCGAATTTCTATCAAAAAACGAGACAGGTCATTTTTTTGTTTTCTAAGAGAATTCAATCACTCTCTCTAACCGAATTTCACTAATATTTAAACGTCAGAAACGCACGTGGTCCGAGTTAGCACAGGTCCGACAGATTTCTTTCTATAGACGGCATAGTTGCCAAAATATATTTCATGAAAAGAAAATTAATCTACAAAAATCAAATAATATTATGAGCATTGCACAAAAAATATACACGAAGAATGTATTTTGAGAATCAGAAAGATTAAAAAAATGCGACAAAGTTTTTTCCCTCCGGATGAAATTCCAACGTGCACTTCTAAGGTCAACGCGCATCCTTTGCTAAACGAATGAATTCATACACGTTTTGCAGCCAGATTTTTATTGACGTGATACAGACGGGTGTACATCTGAGCCTCAATAAAGCGCAAGTTTAATCGTAAATCAGTTATGCGAAAGATCTTAGATCTTATACTTGTCAATAAAGTTATAAAATCCGCAAATAATGTGAAAATTTGCGCAGTCTTTCGTGATCGAATATAAATGGATCGCGTCGCTTCGCTAATGATCGGATGAACATTTTCTAAAAAACGCAACAAAATATTTGCTCCACTAAATAAGCTCGCACAAATCGCATCTGACAAAACTGAAATTTAACAATTATATGTAAAATCATAAAGCTATAAATTAGTTTTTGTTTTTAACAAGAGAAGTTGAGACACGTAGCGATAAAATTGAATGAATTTCCAACACGATAAAGATAAGTTTAATAATTTTCTTCTACGGTTTTCGTTTCTTTTTTAAAAAATAAAGATGTTAAAAAAAATCAAAATAAAGTAATATGTAACAAAAGTTTCTCTTGGTGTAAATTTTTAAAAGGAGAAAGCAAGTTTGAAAGAATAATATGATGAATCAACATTCTCTGAATACATATAGAAACCATTCAATTTTTTCCCGACGCGTTGTGGAAAATATGACGGCTCCGTATAATCGTTAATTACCGCTAACGAATCGTCGTAAGCAAATTCCTCGAAACGTTCGCTACAAAAGAAAACAAAAACAATTTTGGGACAAGAACGGAAGCGTTCGTTTGATCGTCATCGTCTTCGTTTCTAAGCCGAAAAGATGTACGTACTCCACTAAGATAAATTATAATTATTCTTGATATCAGCATTCGCGGCACCCTAAAGTCCCGATGGATAAAAACTAAATACTTAGTAGCATCCGAGTTTGATTTAGTCGGGCAACGTGAACACAGTTACACGTTTGCCCGTCTCTGTGAAAAAAAAAAACGCGACGATCCCTTTTTTTCTTTCTTTTCAAGTACTCTGTATACTTGTAAACTATAAATGTATAAAAACGATTAGGTACTCGCCGCGATGGAAAGAAAGTAACACAATACAATTTCTTTATGATTCTCGAAATCAAATCTGTTTGGATTTCTAAGCACAAGGAAAAACATCTCTTTTGCTTATGTATTATTCGACAAAGCAATGATACTCTTCATGGAGTGCAGTAACGGCTGTCGCATACTAACAATGGAAACGAAGACGAGGGCGAAAACGGATAAAAGATTGAAAAGCGCACTCGGAAGAGAAATGAAAGCACCGCGAGTTTCCTCTTCTCGACGGTCCTTCGACTTTATTCGCGAGGCAACGATACTTTACGCAAATATCCAGTATTCTGTATACAATCATAATTAGCTAATCATCCGTCGACGAAACATATCGCTCGCGTTAAAACAGCCGCTTCGGCGTAAACTGCACACGTTATGCAGTTATAGATAATCCGCACAAAATTACCTTTTTTAAAAAAAAGTAAAAAAAGGCGCCAAGTACACGTATAGTAGTGTATATGTTGTTACCTAAAAAAAAAAAGAAAGTGGTAGTATTATACCTCAAAAAAACCTAAGTAACAAGTGGTAGATCTTTATATCTCGAAAAATCTCGAAAAAATCTAAGCAGTAGTATCTTTATTTCCGAAAAATTATAACCCAAGTGATACACGTCACAAAATTATGTTACCTTATCAAAAAGAAGAGTCGCGTTTCAAGTGATCTATTACAATTACAAAAAAGAAATGATATCTCTTTAAGTTAGAGCGCCAATTACAGAGAGAACATGTATATTGCCTCAAAAAATAATTGTTGCACTACATTGAAAAATCTTTACATTGTGTCAATTAGAAAAGAATGTATAATAACAATTTTATAAGATTAAAAAATTTTATTTAAATTTAACAAGGGAATACAAGATATTTAAATACAAAGTTATTTACATGTGTATTTTTTAATGGCCACAAAGAATTACAGAAGTAACAGTACAAAATAAAAATATTTTATTAAAATACATAAATTTTTCTTGTAAAAAAACTTGGCGCTGCTAGACCTCGAAATTTTAAATAAATAAAAACAACAATAAATAAAAATAATTCAGAGAAGAATACAATGGGAGTAATATTAAATGATTATCAGCGTGGATGTGGGAGTGAGTGATATGGATGTGCGTGACTACGCGGACGGCGGATAATGCGGCTTATAATTAAGTATAGAATAAGTTTATTTATTTATTTAAAATTTCGAGGTCTAGCAGCGCCAAGTTTTTTTACAAGAAAAATTTATGTATTTTAATAAAATATTTTTATTTTGTACTGTTACTTCTGTAATTCTTTGTGGCCATTAAAAAATACACATGTAAATAACTTTGTATTTAAATATCTTGTATTCCCTTGTTAAATTTAAATAAAATTTTTTAATCTTATAAAATTGTTATTATACATTCTTTTCTAATTGACACAATGTAAAGATTTTTCAATGTAGTGCAACAATTATTTTTTGAGGCAATATACATGTTCTCTCTGTAATTGGCGCTCTAACTTAAAGAGATATCATTTCTTTTTGTAATTGTAATAGATCACTTGAAACGCGACTCTTCTTTTTGATAAGGTAACATAATTTTGTGACGTGTATCACTTGGGTTATAATTTTTCGGAAATAAAGATACTACTGCTTAGATTTTTTCGAGATTTTTCGAGATATAAAGATCTACC